>CAJNDV010036752.1:37751-52286 GCA_905221635.1 Symbiodinium sp. CCMP2456 | reverse complement strand
CTGCGACCTCAGCACGACGCTACAAGCAACAGCACGAGGCTAACAGCGTCACCGCTCCAGCTGGCTGGTCCGAAGCCGGGCTCAGGCACCCGCGCGAGGACGGCAGAGGCCGCCAGCGCCACAAGCAGACAGAGAGACTGCATTGTACTGTTACGTGGGCCAAGGCCAAAGCATCGCTTCGAGCCTTGAGCCTCTCAGCTAGGACACACAAGCGCTATGCACCCTGGCACATTGCGAGCAGACCGGAGACAAGTCTGTTTTGCATGCCCACTCTGGAGATTCTTGCCTGTGCAGGGCATTCGGATGTCTGTTGCAGAAGATGTTGAAACAGCTTCTTGCGCCCAAACAGTTTTTAAAATGCAAGAAGCCAGCTTGAAAGCCATGAACACTTCAAGGAGCACCCTCTCGGGCTTTCGGCTGTTCACGTTGGAACCCCTGACCTGCCCGAGCCTCTCAGAGAAAAACCTAGGATCAAGAGGCGCTTGCATCAGCCGCGGCGACGGGATCTTCCAGTCCGTCACAGATCCGTTGCAATGTAAACACCGATGCATTCCTTGGCTATGGACCATGGATGCAGCGATCGCCGCAAAAGTCGGGAACCCCGAACTGCATTCCGGCGTCTGGGTGCGAATGAGCAGTGAGAAGCACTCCTTCTCCAAGCAACGGTGCAGTGGAAGCAGGGTGGCGTGACGTAACTTGCAGAGTCTAAAAGAGGCTATCAGCGACGTGGCCTCGCTGATCCAGGAGGTCTGCTTTGTACTCAGCTGGGACTCTTGCAGGACAGCCTTGACTGTCAATTTTTCGAACACCTCGGACCGACAAGTTTCTTAACGAAGGCTTGACATTGCTCGAGTCAATCGTCCGAGTGACATCGGGAATCACACACTTGAGATCCTCCTCGCTGATCATGCCGTCACCGTCAAAGTCGAAGAGCCTTGCTTGAGCCACTGAACGCAAGTAATGCAACAGCTGCGTCTCGAGAGAGTCGGCTCAGCTCCCATCCTGAATGCAGCGCTGATGTGAAGAGGATCCGTGTACCAGGCCTGATGACGAGGTGGAAATTTCGCTGCGAGAACTCAAGCCGGTTAATCCACGTGAAGTCGCGGGGTCTGCTGTTGCTGCAAGCCATTCGGAATAGCTAATGTGCCTTGGCGGTCGGCGGTCACTGGAACATCGAGAGTCCATCAACACAGATTCAACAATGCTGTAAACTGCTCGGGCTAAGCATCGGCACCCAGTGCCGGTCGCATCAACCTGATCGGGGCAGCGTTGGTGCCAATCCACGACGAAGAAGCACTCATCGAGTCATCATTGTCTAAGAATTGCTGGCGCTCTTCCTAGTCTCATGCGATCAGCTGATCACCAGAAATGGCACGAACGGCATCTGCGCGATCCTTGTTGACGAGGCGGGCAACATCCTCTCGAAGCTCCTGCAGCAGAAAGCCCCTCGATGCTCTCATGCTTTGCATCTGCGATGGCCACCATCTGGAACTTCTTCATTGTGCATTCCAGCGGCTGCCTGCCCAAGCATGTTCCAGCGACGGTTTCGACGGCAATCGAAACGTCCGGTGCGGCTGCCTGGAAGCTGCCGGCACTCGCCGCCTCGCGAGGGCCGAACAGAACACGCACGGTCTCGGCAGGGACTCAGTGTTTTGCCGCGTCGCGGTTCGCGAGATCTGCCCTTCCGACTTCTCGCTGCTTCCTGCAACGAAGAGTTCCTTCTGTTGCCAACACTAACTTCGCCGATCTGGGCCGACGGCCCCTGCGATGGACTTGCGCACCAGCTTCCGCATGTCATCCAGCCTCAACTTCACTGCATGGGCAGAGCAGTCACCGCACGTTGCTTACAATTGCCGAAAGGCATCTCTTCGCTCAGCGCACCGTAGATGTCTTCCTGGCATAGGCAGCATGGGAGATTTATCCGCTATCTGCATCTGTACTTTGGGGGCAATCTGCATCGTTTTGTTCCGGCACAGTGCGAATCCTGCGGCCTTTCAGCATCTGGTTTCTTGAGGTGATGGTGGGTATCAGATACATTTTCGACTTAAAGAAGGATCATACCTAAGCCACCCCGAGCTTGACATGTGAGCACAGAACGTTTCCTCCATGGCTAGTCATCGACAGATGCAACACTCGTTCAGGAGCGCCCCCGCACTCGCACATCCACCCTAGAAATATGACACAACATGACACAACCCAACGAGAGAGAAGGGCTTTCATTCGGAGTTGACAGTTTGGGGTTTGAGTGCAATGAAAATCGAACTCAGGTTCAAGGATGGAAAGGAACAGTTCCAAAGACAGAACTTGCCCCTGCTTTTGGCCCTTTGAGCTGTTGCCTGTTGATACACATGGCCGGAGATGATGGATGCCTCAACCCTCTGCTCACTGCTGCTGACGTATCTCAGCAACGGAAAAGAGAAGACTGAAGTGCTTAAGTCTCAAAGACTAGCTAAGCGTGCGAGGGTTAGAGGCGGTGGTGCGCTTTATGGAGCACCAATCATGCTCCCACCAGAGTGCGGTCTGCATTTTGGCCTCATGGGGTGGTCTTTGGAGCCTCAGGGTTCTTGAAATGGTCCCTGCGTATGTAGGGCTTCGATCAGCGCAGGCGTAAAGAGTCGAGGTTTCAGATGCTAGGGCTTTGCTTTTTCGAGTTTGTGAGGCAGTGGTCAAGGTTTGAAGTGTTGTCGGGCTTGAGGCTTTTGGGTCTCCGGGTTGGGTCTCTGGGATTTACAGTTCCCCTCGATCGAAATTCTGAAAAGATGCGGACCGAGCAAATAAGAAAGGACACACAGGTCGCGCATTGCACCTGCATGCACCTGCATCGTAGCAGATTTCTTGATTTAGCAGCCGAGCAAGAACTTCAAGCAATAAAGACACGGAGAGCAAAAAAAGAAAGGGAAACGGGTTGCGTGCTTACCGTTGCAAACTAGAGGTCCCAACTTAGGCTCGTGCCGTGTCGATACCACTTGTCAAATTCCTGTCCAGAGACCTGTGCCGTACAAGACATGGGCACGCCCTCGGCGAGAAGGTTTGCGCTTTGAGGGCCGGGCATGAAGCGCTCGATGCTCGGGGCAAAGTCTGCATCAGACTCTGCCCGCGTGACCTTGCCCGCACGCGCACGCTTTCGATCGAAAGGCCCTGACAAGGTTTGAGCACGTAGCCATGGCAACGATGGCGGCCTGACACAAACTGCGTGAAATCGTCCGATAGTGCTACCTTTTCTCCGACTCCAGGCAGCATGCCTTCTTCAGCAAGGGGAAGGACCCATACGAATACCTTTGCGCACGCACCGAGAGCGGCTACGACTCGGGCCGGGTCATACACATGGTCCGCCTGCGAGCTCGAGCATGCAAGGAAGGATTCATGAAAAGTCCGGGTGCGGAAATCGAAATCTTCAACTGCTGGGCCTGGAAATCTAGAATCTGAGGCCGCTGCATCTGATCCAAGAGCTGAGCGTCCAAACGCGCGGAGCGTGCTCGCAAGCGCCGTGCAGAGCCCTGAAGAACGGGAGACCGCAGCACCTTGCGCTGTGTGACGGGAACTGCATCCGAGGTTATGGTCCTGGTCGTGGACCACACGAAACACGGCGCCGCACCTCTTCTGCAGAAGGCCTATCCTGCGGCTCGGGCCTGGTAGCATGCCGCTCAACAGAGGGATTCAAGACACTCAGCGCTACCCAGGTACCTCGTGAGCAGCTCTAACAGCGCCCTCGCCTCAGGCACTGTGTGGAATACCCAATCTGCCACACGATTCGCATCCCAGAAACCTCGTCGGAGACGAAGTTGAGGCGGATCTTGCTCATGACATAGCTCCCGTCCTGGTGCAAGGAACCAACACATCTGGCGATCGACACCTAGTCAGCGCGGCCTCCCGCGCTTTGGGAGGATGACCAGTGAGCAGCCAGTGCCTCCACCCACTTGTGCCAAGCGAGCATAGGGGGCAACATGGGGCAGCAAGGACTATGCGGCTCAGAAACAAGATGCAGCCCACGGAGAAGATGTCCGCCTCAGCATGCAGCAGAATTCACGCATCAGCGCAGGCTGAGACTTCCACAGCGCATAAAGATCAGGAGTTCCTTCTCATCGTACGGCTGATGTCGAAGAATCTCTGGAGCCATGAAGCCGTCGGTGCCACACTTGCGTGTCAGACGGTGCCTCGGGCTCGGGCCGTAGGGGCAGCATGCAATCGCTTCTTGATGCTCAGCGAAGGACTTCACATGGCAGCAGGAGGAGACGCCGAAGTCGGCGAGCTTAATGATGCGGATCTTCCCAGCCAAGTTCTTCCTTCCATGTCTTGGCGATCCATGAAAATATGCCATCTTGAAGGCCCCGGCTGATCTACAGCATCAGAATCCGGAGCACAGCAAAGAAAATTGCCTGGCCGGGAGATCTATCCCACCCGCACATATCACAAATCCGACACATGCAAAAACACAAAGAGGGACTGTGCGACCAATAGTTGTTGAGTAGGTCAAGGGCTTGTAACCAATCTACAGCTTGATCCATTGGCAAATCAATGCGAATCAGCAATATCTGGGTCATATCCACAAACACCTAGCTTCCAAGTAGAGTTATTCAACAGAATCTCACTGTCAAGCTAATCTTTAGTGAAACTTGCATCACGCATAACAAACATGCATTTCGTGTTGAATTGGTCTGATGTTTGGATGCTGTGTAAGCATAATTACTTGATGTCTATTGGAAACCTAACAAGTGCTCAACTGCATTCCGCAAGTTGCTTCAAGCCATGTCTGATTGTTAGCCAGTTCATATTCACGTCATCCCCAGTTGGAATGATACACCATTTTGACTGTTTCATGAGCATGTGCCGAGCTGTTGAACTTAGCCGATCGCGATGAACGCTTAAATAATTACCATTGCAGCAATTGCAGTTAAATAGATATTCATTGAAGACATAGCATGCAAGTCCGTTCTCGGGCTGAATGGCTATCGATCAGTTCATTTGGAAGGAGATAGCAACAAATCGAGAACTGTCCATTGTGTCCATAAACGACCACATCAGGACATGTTATATGCCTGGCAAAATGTCATACCGCCTCACGCATCTGAACGTCACATAACCCAACACCGTATTGGACAAGGCATCAAGAGAATGTTTCCTACAGAGTGTAACCCAGGTCTTCGCAGTTAGAGAGACTACGCGATGCTAGGCGTTCAATGTGCGTGTAGGTTTAGACACATATTCCCTAATTTCCTAGAATTAAGACTACGCAAATAGCAAACGAGTGTCCCAACAAGCGTAAAGCAAATACTGGACAAATATCACTTAAGTAGTACTTACACGGACTCCTTGGCATATGTGATTGAAAACGGAGAACAAGCTGCCATACATTCGCTTGCCACCTACATCACCAAACACCGCATTGCTCCACAAAGTCTACAAATCCCAAAGTTGTGCTTTGTTGTTTCTTCTTTTCCAACCCAGCTAGAGAAGCCACAATTGTGGAGTTTTTGGAAGGTGCAGTACAGTGATGGGTGAGATTCAAATTTCGAGACGTTGCGTCGTGCTGCCGTACAGTGCTTGGTGCATCCCCGAGCCCTATCAACCAACGATACAGCGTGGATGTCGCGGGTGGGGAGCAGACTTTTGTATACACTACTTATGCCGAGACTCTGCGGGAAAACTCTGGGTTCTTATGTTAGGAATGAAGAGGATTACAGCGCGGGTTACTGTTACCACGCACAGTCGATTGCACGCCACCTTGCTGCAGACTCTTTGCGGCCCGCAGGACGCCGTCTTTCCGCTCTCGACGCTATCGCCACAGCTCCGTGCATAGTTTGGGATGCGAAACGCTCCAGGCTCTGAAGGTGCAGCACGGCCACCCTCTTCGACCTCTCGGGGTCCTCGGTGCGGCAGCGTGCTCTCGAAATCGCAGCTGTCAAAACCCATCGAAGTTGATCCACGGGAAATTTCGCTCTCGCCCCAGCGCCGCTCACATTTCGCGCTCGCATATCATCGTGTTACATCCGCAACGCCACCAAGGCTTTGTCTAATTCCCAAACCATCACCTGTTGACCGTTGACCCTAAATCTTACACTCTGGCCCTGAGGTTCTTGACTAAGAAATGATGGCCTCGGGTCTGCAGGCCCTGGCCTTGGAATACTTATCTCTTGCTGGTGTCCAGCTTTCGTTGGTAGTACACCCTGCAGGGTTGGAAGCTGAGACACAAAGGTAGGGCACTAATGCCACTCCACAACCGCACAGCACTGATGCTGCAGGTAAAGCTGCACCCAGCTTTTTCTCACCAGCTCAAAGCCGGTCCATCGCTTCCTGAAAAGCCTACATGGCAAAAGGATATCCTGAGCAGGATATGGCAGCAGCAGAAAAGCGACTTCGGGCATCGCAGACACTGTACACTGGCTCAAGAACATAAGAGCCTGGGGCTGGCATTTGACACCAGCACAGCTGATACAAGCGTGAAGTTACGTGCTTGTATGTACGATTGTGTATGCCCGTTTGTCTGCCTCCGCAGACTGTCGGTATGCTTTCTTCACATGCCAATTACTTTGTCTTTCTGCCCCCGTCATTTACCAAAAGACATTGAGAGTGAGACAGAGAGGAGATGTGCAGCGAAGTTTGGAGAGGGCCTGGCTTCAGGTCTCGGTGAACGATGCCACGCAAATGCAAGTAGCCCTGGGTCGTTCTGATCTGCTCTGCTTTGCCACATCCAGGAGAAGAAAGTCTGAGCCCACGGCCACGCTGTTGAGCACTTGCTTGAGAATCCTCAGACAGCAAGTCGGGAGAGCCTTCTCACAGACCTCTTTCCACTCTGGCCAAGCAGCTCGAACGCTTCTTCTTCCGAGATCATGGATGCCTCGATATTGCTTGGCATGGCTGCAGAGTGTTGCTGACACTTTCCCAGCTCACGACACTGCACGACTCGGGGCATGCGCACTGAACTCGTCCTGATTGGCTTGCAGGAGCCTGCAATTCAGCCCAGAGAGTGCCACGAGCCACTGCGGATGCCTCGTGGTTGCCTCTGTGCATTTGGACCCCTTCACGATGGCGACCCACGCATCCCACTTGAGTCGACAGAGTGTCCAGCCCCTTCGGGCTGGATGTAGAGCCCCGGTCGACCAAACACTTCGGCATAAAGCCCCCTAACGCTCACATCAAGGGCCGGGCTGCGGAATCCCGGCCAGCGGATTTTCGGAGTGCATTTCAAGCCAAAACCATATTGAAATTTCGTCGCGGAGAGCATGGACGTGCAACACTTGGAATTGATTGAACGTCCAAGCCGAGTCAACTTCAATGGAATCCGCATGCCATCTACTTGATGCTAGCCCGGTGCTACCATGCATCTGTTTGGCATCACAGCTATACGTGGTGGTCTCACTATGAAATTGTGGTTGCTGCTGTGGCTGTCATCTTACTACAGAAGAAGAACCACGTGTGAAGGAAGCAAATCAAACAGCGAGGGTACGACACATAGGCAGCCATCAGTGTTGCAAGTGTCGGTTTTCATACATAGCCGCAAAGAGTCTGTTCTTCTAGAGCCGAGGATGTGCAATGAGGTGTGGAGTATTGACGATTCGCCGGTTATCTTTAGGCATACTTTGTGGCCGTTCTTCATTCCTCCTAGAGATCAACATTTGGCAAGCTCGATGTTGTTGATGCTCTAAGTTGGCTACTCTATGATTCCATGCTGTCCCTTTGCAGATCCTAACCCTTAAAAGTAGTCAGGCCAGTTAGGCGTTGCTTTTCTTTGCTGTGCCCCAGCGTCATTCTCCGAAAGATCAAGGCTGCGGTGCTACAGTATCGTGCCTCCACAGATCCCCAGCGCCACAGAGCTCCGTCACAAGGAACAGGTTCTTGTCCTTGAGACAGAAGTCAGAAGCGAGGCCCCGCATCGTGAAACAATCTAAGAATCTAAGGGCTCGACATCCTCGAAGATTTCCAGCAAACGCAAAATGTTCGGATGGTCCGTGACCTTGCGTACTGACAAGCTAGGGGCGGAAAACAAGCTGCGCGAACCACCCAAGACCTAAGATCTGGCAAGCACTTTTTGAAAAACTCTGGCTCGGCGATCGGCATTCGATAGAAACTGCTCATGTCCTCTTCGTGGAGGTTCATAAAACCACGGCCATCCGCGGGGCCAACATCAAGGTGTCTTGCGAAAGCGTGCTGAGCGGCCGCAGCTGCATCGGGATGTGCCGCCGTGTCACCGAGGGTGGATCGCTTTGTAGGGTGCCAGCGCGGCCAAACACAGACGGCCTCCCCAGCGGTAGTCCTGCGGGCTCGTGATACCACCACCAACGCTCGCGGTTGCTCTGCTTCATGTCATCGTTATCCGGCTTTTGACCATTGTCTCACCGCTTGATACCAGCGTTAACAAGCCTGGTGCAGTTCCCACGTTGAGACACGGATGACTGCAAGTCTTCAGGATCTGCCACCAGTCCAGTCGTTCTCCATTTCAGCTTCCAAGACGCCGGATTGCACAAGAATACGCGGTCGACCTTCTGCCGCACCTCTTCGAGTCGAAGCCGGTCTTCAACCATTGTTGTCGCCTGCCTGCCTGCCGGCCTGCCTACCGGCCTGGCTGGCTGGCAGGCAGTCTGTCGGCTCGATGCATATTCTCCTTCTCCGTTTTCGCAATGCCGGCTTGGCGGCTTTCTGAAACTTTCTGAGAAGGCTCACACACAGGCGGCTTGAAAACGGCAGTTTTGGAGACGATCTGCTTGCGGTGTTTGCAATCTCGTCACTCCATTGGAAACACTTCCCAATTACTTGTCACAGTTTTGGTCATTTACGATGCTGGCAAGCCACCAGCCTGCCAAGCTGCCCAGGTTGAGTTGCGAGGGCAATCTCGCTTCGTCTTCTTTAAATCCCTTTCAGCTTGAAACACTCTGGCATGCACACTACACGCAGTGGAGCGTGTGTCGTAGGGATTTCGGTGGTTCGAGCCAAAGAGTATCATCACGGTTCAGTCTATGCAGAACATCGCGATTGGATGGAGCCACGCAAATGCTCAAACGACAGCTCAGCCTTGTGAATGCTGATTTCGTTCCGAAGCATGGTCTCATCCTGGATCTTGTCCCTCGCGCTAGCTGGCAGGAGGTGTGCCCTGATTGTGAGGCGATTTGTTGCTACAACACTTATACTGAGCCGCGGTCTTGCACATTGCCTTCAGTGCTACGAATTGGCCTCGCATGAATTTGCAGTGCCGACAAGCCTTCTGCTGGGCTCTATGTACGACCACGAGAGATGGACCACCCTGTCATGGAGCTAACTGGGTCGAGGACCAGTGCGCTTGTTCCTGGCCTCTGTTTTTCAGTCGACTCGCAACTGTAGCGCAGTTTGGCATGCAAAGAAGGATCCAACACTAATTCAGGATTTGGTGTTTTTGCCTGGCGCTATTTTCTTCTCCTGTCTAGGCTGCCTAAATGCGGTGTTTACCAGCAGATCGCGAGGTTCAGTGTTGCAGAATGCTACACTTGCAGCGGTTTGCCATCTTCAGTCCCGCAGTGGACTGCGTTCCACTGCATTTGGCACTGCAACATAGGTAGGTTTCGTTTTTCACAACATATCGGAGACTCCAACGACCCGAGGCCAGAAGCGGCTTTCGGTGACCACATGAGTCTGGCGCCTTTGGCAACCACTGTTAGTTTTGGGAGTTGCGTTGGTCTGTATAACCTGCATAATCCAAAACAAAAGTGTAGCATGGATATCTGAATATCTTTGTATATTCTTTAGCTTATGCATGTATATATGTATGTACGTACGTACGTACGTACGTATGAATGAGGTATGTATTTCTGTCTGCCTGTCTGTATGAATGTATACATATATATATATATATATAGATTATGTATGTATGTGTGTAGAAAAGATCTATGTATGTATGTATGTATGTATGTATGTACGTATGTACATATGTACGTATGCATGTATGTATGTATGCATGTATGCATGTATGCATGTACTCTTACATACTAGGGCCCCTTAGGGGCAATCAGCCCCCGTGGTGAATGTGGTGAAACCAAGAAAGGCAGGAAAAGGGTAGGTACATGGAGGGGGTTACCATATATATATATATATATATATACATGCATACTTGTATATAAGTATACTGTTGTCTTAATTTTGCGATATTTGAAATTCATTATCGAGGCTCCCCGAATGCAGCCTTTTTCCCATAATGCTATATTATTCTTTCTTATATAAATATACACTGGACAACATTTTCTTATGGAATATTGTGCTATGCTATGCCAACTATAGATGAATATGCTTCGATGGTATGCTACAGGCTAACCCAGAAACACCCCACACATGCAACACACACACACACATTCGCACTATTCACTATTTCTGGCAGCACCTTAATTTCTACAGCAGACTGTCAACAATGACAGTATTATGTGCTTTAATGTTATTCAAGGAAGACTGCTTGTACGAACAATAGTAATCGAGAGTAATCAACATGTATTACAACCATGGCGGCCTGGAGCACACATGACACGAAGAACGTGATACGTCGTAAATTCTGAGATTTACGTCCTAATAATCTCATGAATATTGCTCATATGCCGCGGGTTGAATAAGACTTTTGAACAAGGGCAATAGTACTAAGGACACCACGAAGAGTCGCCAGGAATATGACCACCGCTTGGGTATTACGTTGCTGCACTGGCTGTGCTAACCATGCGGTCTGCAGTACAGTATTGGTGTTATTTAAAGACAAACAGGACGAGTTTGTACTGTAGACTTGGCTATGAGTAGTAGAGGCAATGCGAAACTAATACCATGGCCGAGAGTATTCTCAGCATCAGTAACATTCGATATATAGTATCATGAGAATATTCACTGCTTTGCTACGCAGCTTGAATCTTCAAGAACAAGCGTATCCCTAGAACCTGCGGCCCTACCAAGTACATGAATAATCTCAGGAAGCGTGACCAATAAATTATAAGCTTGCGCGAATATACACGTAAGTACCTTAGCCAGAATATGAAGGCGAGCATGAGTGATTCTACGATGGATTGTACAAGATTCTATATGACTGAAAATGATTATAACATAAAGCAGCCGCCAACAACCATTCCAAAATCAGAAAACTTAAACAACTTGCACTCCCACAGCCCCCCGGACTCTAGTTCTATGTCCAGGTTATCGAGATCTACCATTAGAATTTGGGTCGAGTCACTCCAGGAGTTCCATTAGTTTCCTTCTATAGCCTACAGTTTAAACATGTTAGGAACGAGACGGATTCAGAAAATACTTAATACTTCTAATTTGCTTTGAGACGGTTATTTCCTCCTGCGGTTTGTGACAAGTACATGTAATTGATGTATTTGGATATGATGTGCTTTTTACCATGCTAACTACGCTACGTAATCATATTGCGGGTAGACATGGTAGACACGGTTTGCTGCACAAAAAGCTGCAGGTAGACAAGGGTTTGCTGTACAAAAAGCAAGCAACACTTACTGGCTGCCTCAATTGGGTCTTCAAAAGGGTGGATATTTCAATAGGTGTTGGGTTTGGGAAGGGGTGGCTTCTTCAGGACATCAGTTGTGTCTTAGGTCGTCGAAAGATCTCATCTTTGGGGGGGTGCATACATATATATATATATATATAAATATATATATATATATATACTGTTTATACATATGTATGTATATATGTATGTATGTGTGCATGTATATGCATATATATATATATATATATGTGTATATATATATATACGATATGCGGGCTGCATGCACACATCAGATGTTGTACACCGTAAATAGATTATAACACAGCAGCAGCAGCAGCAGCAACAACAACATCGACATCAACATCAACATCAACAGGAACATCGACATGAACATCAACAACATCATCATCAACAACAAGAACATCGAATCTGAGGCGAGAACCCGGTAGACTGTGGCAGTTGCTCCAGCACCTGGGCGGCGGTGCTTCTGCTGAAATGAGGAAATTCAAGTGACGATGGGAGCGGTCGGAGAATCGGAGCCGCTGTGAGCCCACGACCTAACTCCTCCCCGATCTCGTATTTCCGTGCCAGAGCCTGCCCAAGCACGAAGCAACTTCGACGCAAGCCCTGTCTTATCTTTCCACCCGTTTTCTCCTCCGCTGGCCGTCCCTTGACAAAAGTGCTCCGCAGAAATGCCCCGACGCCTAAGGCAACATTGAATCGCATCTTACCACACTCAAGCGTACAGCTTAGGCTGCCACAGGAGCTCATCTTCTGCAGAAGTGATGATACCTCTTCTTCGGACTGTCCCTGCCAACTGTCCAAACGTTCAAACAGATTGGTGAGCTGATCGAAGCATTCATAGCACACCCCATGCCGGCAGATGCCTCGTACGTAGTTGAGGGACCACACAATAAGCGGCTTGAGCCTTCAGAGGATTGAAACAACTTTTAAGCAGATGCGGTTGCTCACTTCCTGCGCTGCAGCAGTCATCACAGCAGCGAGGGCTATGTAAATTGAGACATCGTGCCTGGACGCTCTTCATCCATTTTCCTGTGCAAAGCAGGCTGTTTCGACAGTAAACTCGTACGAAAGGTGCGCGCCTCGGTACACCTTCCTTGCTTGAGGCAGAGCCCTAGGTGTAGGGACATGCTCCTAAGCATGGTGTCCAACAACTCTGAGGCTTCGGCACTGTCAGCACTGTCCCTGCCGCTGACGAGTCTGAGCTGGCCTCGAGCTCCGATTCGAAAAGCACAACACAACAGAGAGAAAGAGAGATAGAGCTATATGCAGCTATATGTGTGTGTAAATATATGTACGTGACAGATGCTTGTTGGCCAAGGAGATCTTTGGCATACTGCGTTGGATGTGCTTTTCACATGACAGCAACCACATCGGATCGGAATCTGCATTTCGGAACGTGTCCAGAAGAGTGACGTTAGAATATCGCATGCCATAGAACAGCTAGGGATGCCGTCGTCATCAGTGTACTGTCACGGAGATGCTGGAAATGCGATACTTGGGACGGTGATCGGGCCCTTCACCGCTGGGAGAGTCTCAAACCGGAAATTCAGCAGCATGGGCACTGCCTTGTGCTCAAAGTGGATGAAGTGATCAAAGGAAGAAGGGAGGTACCTCCTCCAAGCTCCAACTGTGGCCAGTGTGATATCCCTGGCTGAAATGTAGTGTCGCACCTCTACAGGATGTCGAAACACCCACAAACAGACCCGGCTGCGGACAAAGCCAAGGCCGACAGCTTTGTCTCAGGGCGGCACTATAGCCCTGCCAGGCTGTCGCGCACGTCGGAACCTGCACACGGTCACGAAACGCACAGCGCAGCAGAAAGCAGCCCTGTGCTGGACGCACGCTGTGCCTTGAAAACATGCTGACTGAAACTGGCGGCAGCTAGCCTGGCCTGCCAAGCACCACTCACTCAACAGCGACTGACGTGCTACTTCAGACTCAGAGTCGCACTCCGCGTCTCGAAGCCATGTTTCGGCCTACTTACCAGCCATCGCGGCATTGACACGGCTCCCCTCACTCGATCAATCTCGATGCACATCGTTGGGTCCAACTCATTCTGTACACTAAGAAAGCACTTTTCGCGTGCAACTCACAGATGGCGTTTTTTTTTGACCCCGATACCACATCTTATCTTCTATGGGTCAACTCAAGCTCACTTCGAGCCTCGAGCCGCGATGCAAGCAATATCATTCAGTGAAGCTTGTTCCGAGGAGGCTGTGCACCATGCAGTAGCCTGCGTATGTTGTCCACTGAAGCGGCGGGTGGCAGCTAACCTGCGGAAACATGGCTATAACAATCATACTTACACACATACTTACATACTTACATACTTACATACTTACATACTTACATACTTACATACAGGAGAGAGCCAATGTAAAAACAAGTACTTACATACTTACATACCTACCTACGGTCTTCTTCTGCCGGCTTGGAGTCCGGTAGACGCCCCCAAACATACATACATACGTACATACACATAAAACATAATCGTTGAATGGAATATAACAGTGCATCATATAAGGCTATACTACATATACTACATATTGTATTGTATTTTATTTCATCTTATAGTATGCTATGCTATGCTATGCTATGCTATGCTATGCTATGCTATGCTATGCTATGGTATGTCATGTTATGTTATGTTACGCTACGTTACGTTACGTTACGTTACGTTATGTTACGTTATGTTACGTTATGTTACGTTATGTTATGTTATGTTATGTTATGTTATGTTTTGTTTTGTTATGCTATGTTGTGTTATGTTATGTTATGTTATGTTATGTTATGTTATGTTATGTTATGTTATGGTATATTGTGTTGTACTATATTGTGTTAAAATCTATTACATTATATACCTCTACATGTACATACACATATATATATATATATATATATGTATATACGTATATATGGCACCCCCCCCCCATGTACCCAGGCCTTTCCCTTCTAAATGTGAGCTTTCGGTTCCGGAAGCGGGTCCTTGGGATGCCCTTGCCCGAATCCGCAGCAAACGCCTCAGAAATCTTGGATGTTGGATCTTGGATCCGGGCCGGGGCCCGAAT
>CAJNDV010036752.1:10613-26756 GCA_905221635.1 Symbiodinium sp. CCMP2456 | reverse complement strand
ACAAGCACTTCTTTATGCAACCAGGCAGTCCGTCCAGTTGGTTCTTGAGCCAATGCCATTCGGCATTGTCGCATTCACAAATGCATCGTGAACATTCGGGGCTCATTAGGGTAGTGTCATTTAACAGAGAGGCAGAGCGAGAGAGCGAGCGAGCGAGCCTGCGAGCAGTCTGGCAAGCGGCATCATCCTTCCACCCGTTTGAGCATCACCCGGCAGCTCAAACAGCAGGCGCTCCTCGGAGTTCAGGGATGAAGCCGACAACGACACGAGGTCTGGAACAGGCCACACAATAGAGTCTGGAGCGCACGCGTCCAAGGGCAGCGCAGTTGCAGAGACATTTGCGCGGTTTAGGGCTTCCAGCTTGGCAGATCTCAGCTTCGGCGGGTCATCTGCCAAAGTGGCAGACACGTCGACTTCGAGCCCGCAGATCTCAAACAAATTATCCGTCTCTTTTCTGTCTTCGAGGAAGCCGTAGATGGACCAGAGCGTGGCAGAGGAGTTGGGGCCGTAGAGATGCAGGAGCTCCTCGCCCGCTTTGATTGGCCCCTCAGCCAGCAGCAACGCCCCGTCTCTGACAGAGCCTTGCGGTTCGAAGGAACACTGCCAAAGTTGCACACCATCCTTGAAGAGCGTCGTGGTGTTCAGGATATCCACGAGCGGCACCAACCTGACGTGCCCAAAACGGTAATACAAAAGAACTGATGAGCTCAAAAGGGAAATAAACCAAAACATCTGACGCGCAAAAAAACTGCATATTTCTCTCTCTTCTGTCGTTGACAGTCCCAGGAGAAGCTCTGAGACAGACTGCAAGCAGCAGAGGCTCTTAAACTCTCGGAGAGGTGCTGACGGGCTTTCGACGAGCGGCGCAAGCTGCTCTTCAGCGGAATCCGGTTGAAAAGTAAAAGCCCTGGAATCTACGATGGCGAGTGCCCAGCGTGCATCCTGCTCTGAAATGCCGGCTGCAACCAACTTCTCGACATTTTCACATCCTGGCAGAGTCGCAGGTGCTCAGGGATCACAGAGAACATGAAACTTTGTGCATGAATATGTGCAGACGAGACTGCTCACCTACGCGAGAAACTGATTATAAGCGAATGTGTGAGATGCAAAGGCATCATCTGGAACAATGTTGATTCATAACTGTCGGGTCCGGATTCAGGTGAAAAAAACTGATTGCGAGCATCTGGATCGAGCGACAGGCAAGGATGATGCCAACTTTGGGCTTCGGGCCTTCCAGTTGCACCATGCCGCTTTCCGGTTGCTGGAGAGATTGACTCTTCTCAGCGACAGTGCCCAACCTCCAAGGATGAGCCTTTTGAAAAGGACTTATGTGGAGACTCTGTTGTTGAGCTTTGCGATGGTGCTATTGACTGCGATGGCGGCGAGATTGACAACTTTTATATTCATGCGGGCAGAGTGTGGCAGCGAAATGGTGTGGCAAGGTGGGAGTGGATCATAGAATATGTTTAAGCGACGTGAATGTGGCGGCAGATGCCCTGCGCGACGCATGTCTGAGCATGTGGTTGTCTCATCGGAGGCGAAACAATGTGCAACACTCTAAACTTGAAACTGTCCCAGTGCCGAAATCCTGCAGAATGACTGGGTGCTTGTGATGCAGTTCTCGCTCGGATATTTTTCACATCGTCTCGAGCCTGCCACACCAAACTCTAAGCGGCTCAACAATGACGGATAGTTCTTTAGTTTTCTGCAAAGACGACATACTCATCGGATTTTGTGGGTGAAAGCATAGCATTAGTGTTGGATAAAGACATAGCAGAGCCAGCTACCACATGTGACTTGTCTTGGGGCAGAGCAGCAAATTTCAGGCCTTCTTGAAAGATCTCTCTCGCCACACGCCGGCCGTGGGCACTTCCCGCCATCAATTCTTCGATGTCCAGCCCAGGTGGCCAGAAGTAGGGATGGATCGATGGAAGCTCACTTTCTGTTGGCAGACACCTGATGTAGGGCGTGAAGAACGACTCGGATCCCAGTTCCTTTTCGCGCAGAAGTGCTCGCGCCAAGCATGCCTCCTTCAGAAGACCTTCCTGCTGTTCACCGACGAGAATGCCCTGCTCTGGAACGAGGCAAACAACTTCTCCTGGCGCAAAGTCCCTCGTCGCAAATGCGGCCAGACCTCCACCCTCTTTCATGCTGACATCGAGTCGGAGATCGTCAACTCCCTTTGTTCCGATCTGCTTCAACCATGTGCACAAGTCTTGCAGCTCGTCGCTCTTGTAACTTCGAACCCCTGGGCAGATTCGCCGTTTGTACAAACGGCTTGCACTCAAGGCCAAAGTTCCAAGGCCCAACAAACTGCTTCGACCAGAAAGGCCACCAAAAGGCGTGGCCCGAACTGAATGTAATGTAGCCAATGGAGCCGTGCAGCCCACATGACACTGCGTGTCTGGGCGATGAGGCGGCAAACTTTGCATTGCTCGGATCTGCCTGGAGTCTGGTGACAAGCCTCTGCAACATGTTTCTACGATTTATGAAACACTTCGTGAGTCGATAATCTCGTCTCTCCCTCGCACATGACAGCTTGCATCAGCCAGACATGCGGATATCGTCGAACCCAGGAACGGGAAAGTGGCCGTGGCCCACCGTCACGCTAGTGTCACGCTAAGGAGCTAAGGACTGAACTCTAGCACCTTCTGGCCGCTCCAGCGAGCACCCGCACTTTCCTGAGATCCAGAACTGCAACTCCAAAACCCTCAGGAGTGGTCGGGCTCGTGCCTGCAAGTGCCGCGGCCTTCCCATGTGGCTGAGGTAGGAAAGCAGGTCATCGGCCTGGACTTCCACTTCGTCCCTTGCCTGACTCTTCCGTTTCTGAGGCATGGGCAGCTGGCCACTTGCGAACTCCACAGCCTGGGTAGAAGAGCGCAGCGCTGCACGAAAGCAGCGGAGCCGTGAACCCAGGCACGAACCATCTGCAAAAATCTGGCACCCTTCCCAAACATGCAGTATTGTCTCTCCGTCCTGCACAACAGCGTCATCTTCTCTCGGCTCGGTCTCTAAAGTCTCTCCCCTTCGGTCGCGCACCTCAGTCTGGATCCGGTACTGCCGCAACCTGAAGAAGGAAGGAGCAGAGCAAAGCGAGCGCGCTGCTTGGAGACCGCTCGCAAAAGGAGGAAAGGCAGAAAGGCGCTGCCACCGAGCGTCTCCTTCCGCGCGGGCAGGTGATCGGCGTGGCCGGCATTAGCGCTGCAGGCGAGTTCAGCTCGCTGCTTCCTCGCAGGGGAAAACCACAAAGAGCCAGCAGATGCGAGCGGATGCGTCCTCGGCCTGGAGCTGAGCCTTGAGGCCAGGAAGGAGACCGCGACCGCCGGCACTGTTCGAATGAAGCTTCGGCCTCAGACGCTCAGACGCAGACAAGCTGGCGAGTAGCGATCCTTTGCCATCTAAGCAGCAGGCCATTCCACATCAGAGCTAGAGTGGAGGGAACATGATTTTGTGCTTGTGGTACTCTGCATTCAACCGCAGAGTTGCTTCACGGGGATTTGAGTTGGGTACATGACACGGTTCAAGTTGGGTCCGGGAAGTAGCATGCCTGCAATGGTCGACAGGTGCTTGCGTAAGAACTGTGCAAGAGTGTGCCAGAGCGGACTCCCAAGTAAACGTGCAGACTTGCAGACACCTGCGCCTCCAGCACAACTGATCATTCAAGCTTTGCTTGGTTTTGCGGGTTGGTGAGCTATGTACACAGGGGACAGAAAGCCCCAAACACAGTGCAAGTGCCCGAGCTCTTTGGGTGCACTGATTTGTGCTTCACTCGCTGACTGGTCCACCGACGGCCACTTGGGCTACAGGGCAAAGGCTCGCCGCCTAGAACAGGTTGCCTCGGCAGACAGTCTCGAAAGTTACGTGTGAGAAGAGATGCACAAACTACAGACTATACATCTCTGCCGTGTGCGATTTCAACCCATCTGAGTGCCAGGCTGTTGAACCCCAGTGGCAAATCGGATCCGGATGATTCAGCATCTGACTCCTGAAATTATCTCTGGCTCCGCTAGATCCAAAGGGATGCAGAGCGGAAATGCAAGAAAGAGACGTCCCGATCCTCCTGCGATGGCGCGCTTGCTGCCTCACCATCGGCCAACAAGTCATGTCTCGTTGGCGACCGCAATGACACAAATCCTCTGCCCTACTCGGACAAGGGCCGAACCATGTTTTCCTGTGTAGCAATCGCAGAAACCCTAGGTTGCAAAGTTATCAAACTTGGTGCAGCTGGGCTGGTTACATTCAACTTCCGGCCTCAACAAAGCCTCTGACGAGCTCCCATCCACATTCACTATCCTGTGAGTTTGTGTCCTTGACCTCCCCTTGTGCCCTGGTTACAGCTCCATGGGAGGAAGAGACCTTTTTGATTCTACCCAAGCTGGGTTGCAGAAAGTTGTCCTGCATCGCTGTGTCGCTTACGGAAGTTGTGTCAGATTCTGTCCTGGTGCTCGACTACTACATCTTAGAGCTGATGGAATGCTGCAGAACCTCAACCTCCTCAAAAATGTCCAAAGACCCTGATTGCGCACACGCCGAAGCCACTAGCTCCACCAGTACATGGCATACCTTCTGGCGACCGTCGTGCAGCCATTGCTGATCGGTTCTACGCGTTCTATGCCCGTTCAGGGCTTCAGGGGCTTCCTGATGCGCGTGTTTCCCGCTCGCGTAGCAGCCGGAGCTACCCTTCTGCCCGCCCCCGGCTGCAGCGCCTTGGCTTTGGCCTTGGCCTTGCTGGCCTCGGCCATCTGACGCTGGCGCTCCTTCCGAGAGCTTCGATCGATTTTGTGTTGAGGCGTCGCTTCTGGCTGTTGCTCGCAGAGTCCTGCTCTGCCCGTCGCTCAGCGACTTTTCGCAGGCGCTCGGCTTCTTTGGCCTTCAGCGAGGCAGCGGCAAACGGCAAAAGGCTCCCACTGCCAGGCACTGCCAGGCGCCCTGCAGCTTCCTCCTCCTTTCGCTTTCTTTCCTCGGTGGCGACGACTTGCGGCTCAAGCGAGCGAAAAAGCCCTCGACCTCCTCGAGGATGCGCTCTGCCACCCGTTCCTCCTTCGGACGGGCAAAAACAAACTCGTGCCATTCATGAATCGCGGCAACGCCTCCAACTTGGCTTCCTCCTTTCTCTTTTCCTCCTCATGCACTGGACAAGTGAAGCACGTCTCCCCATGCGAAGGCGAAGCTGTCCTCGCGCTCTTTCGCGAGAGCCTCCTTTTCCTCTCGACGGCGCCTGACCCGGAAGAGAGTCGAGTCTCTACCGTCAGCACTGTCGACCCCTCTTGCAAGAGACACATGGTTATCGCTGCGCCTATTGCGAGGCATCCGGTCTTTGGGGAAAAAGTACACTCTGGGTGTCTTGAGTAATTAACTCATTCGCTCTGTCTGTCTACTTTGACCCTGAACGACCACACACACTGCCGCTTCATGAGCAGCATGCATGTCGCCAAGGGCACGGCTCGGCTTGCTCTTTCTGTTCCGCAACTTTCCTCGCTTTTGCCTCTCGAGATCCCGAGACGATGGCGAGTGCCTTCGACCTAGGCACGCTAAAGACTGGCCTCCGCCCGCGCAGCCTTCGCCTCTTTGGACGCTTCTCGCCTGCGCAGCTCTTCTGCCGCCTTCTCTTCAGCCAGGCGTTCCTGAGCCAGCTGCTCCAGACTGTCTGCCACTAGCTGCGTTTTCTGGCAGCCTTCTCCTCCCTTCTGGCTGCGTCACGGGCAGCTTTCCTGGCACGACAGAGGCCAAGCATCCAACCATGTTGCGTAACCGTGCTGGCTGCACTCTTCTGTACGTTTCTGGACTTGCTCGGCCTTAGCACACAGTTGCTGCTGCTTGGGCACATGACACGCGACACGAGCACCAACAAGGTTGCTGCGAATTCGCTCGTTGCGTGAGCCATTTGTCGGAGGACCTTGCGCAGTGACTCATTTCAACACTGCACGGCGACTTGATCAGCGACCCGTGCTGCTACAGGCGCAGCATCTCTTAAGGCATGTGCCCAGCGCCGCCGGAGCCTAGAACAAACGTGCCAAACGGGCTGCCATACAGCGCCACACCTACACTGAGCGGGGAACTCTTCGGCGATTTTGACAATTTCCTTGAACTGTTGGTGAACACCATCAACGCTGTGAAGCGCCACGATGCTCAAGCGGATGTTCTTCCCCATTGCTTTGCCAATTCTGTTGCGACTCAGCGCAAAGACTACAGGCACCTCATGTTCACGTGCCAGTTCGATCACATCCTCCACAGTATCGTCAAGGCCCCCTTCCGCACTAGAGGTTTCCAGATTTGGCGCCACAATGAGACCCTTGCACTTGCTCCTTGTGATGGCTCTTCTGGCTTCCCGCAGCCCCACGCAATAGCGCTTTAGCTTCGCGTACTTCATCGGGTTTTGCTCCTTGGCTCGATCTTGAAATCGAACCAGCTCCGACAAAACAAACTTCACCTTTTCGTCAAGGTCATCGCTGAGCTCCTGATGGACGTAATGTCGAACCTCCAGATTGGCAGGCTTCGCCACCGCCTCCTTTGGCTTCTGGCTCTTTTCCTGCACTGTTCGCAAGCGCTCGAGTGTCTCACTGATGGACAAGGGCTCAATCTCTTCCGACCCGTCTGAAAGATCTTCAGGCGGATCACAGTCGGGGCTCGGAGCAGGACCGGGTGGACCAACGGTCAAGGCAGCCACAGGACCTGCAGGCAATGGAGCTCTCGTTGCCGGAACGAGCTCCGTCTCGTGCAGAGCTCCTCGATCCTCTTCGGTACCTGTCCTCAGCCACTCGGCTGGCATGAAGGCCGGAGCATCGGCGTTCAGCCGGCTGGGTGCGGACTCTGATTCCTTGGGATCTCCGTCTCGGAACTCGCGATCTTCCAGAATCGTCTTCTTCAACTTGCTCATCTTCTTCTTCTTAGAAACGATGCGCTGCTTCCCAATGCGAAGATTCGTCAAGTCCATGGAGGACTGCTCGAGGATCGTCTTGCTAACAGCACCCGCGCGGATGTCCCGCCTGCTAGCCTCGGCCATCTCGAAGAGCGGCACCTCCGCACAAAGCCACGCCCATAACAAGGGGTAAAACAAATGATTTTCTGCTTTTTCTGCTTACTGCCTTTGCTGGCTCGCCGTGCTGCCCCCGTTATTTCTACAAGGCTCCTCGGCTGTCCGACGAGTAAGAAACCGGCGTCTCGGAAGCTAGCTGCCTTAGTGGCTTTGGTTACCATGGAGCCCGCACATCATTCGCTACACCTGGGTGTGTTGATTGGCTGCTGTCCTCCAAGTGCAGCTAGCTGCTACTGCAACATTGACGGACCCTGCCTGCCCCAGAGGAAACTGCCTCAGGAAAGGTCCACGTGCCGAAGCAGATGCGACATCAAGCTGTCAGCGAGAGCGAGGCTGATGGATCAACGGCCGTATGTGAAACCCTCAGCACCTGGTTCCCCATGCAATAACGCTGTGAAGTTTTCCCACATGGCATGAATGGCTCAAAAGGCTGCAGAGACACAAAGCAAGAACATGTATTGCAAGCAAGATGCCCGAAAGCATCCGAAAGCTATCATGGGATGTCAACTACATGACAGCTAGACATTTCGTTTAAAGTCTGAAGGGCAAGAACAAGAATGAGGGAAAAGGTGTCTGAATTCTAGACTTCAACCAAAACCAAAAAGCACACGACAGGAACTCGACATGAAAGCCGAAACATCGTGGAAATCTCAGCACAGGAACAACCGGCCCTTGGTGTCCACAGTGAAACACGCACAGGCTGCACAGTGAAACACGCACAGGCTGCACTTTCTGCGTGCTCTCTCCAACTCGAGGTTAGGCTACATGAGCTGGAAATCTCACCGCTTGGTGTCAGGGATGATAGACCTTGCCCGGCTGCTACGAATATCATTGCTAGGTCTGGTGTTCTTCTTGGCACTCCTGCACATTCAACTCTTCCCGACACCACAACTACGATGACCTGATCCATGCTGGCCACGATATGGGAGTTACTGTGCAGCTAAAGGAGGTCGGGGTTGCATGCACCCACAGTCATTGCGCCTGGAATGCAGAGTCCCCGTTGTTCGTGATGCGGCATCTGAGACTTCCTCGTCGGTCGCCTGATGGCAGGCTTCTTGGATGTTCATGCTTCACACACCACCGAGTTGCCCACGTGATGCAAGGAGACTTTTTGAACCAGGATTTCTGTCATGCTGGTAGCAAATCATCTGCAACAACCATGACGTGAACATTCGCTGCTCTCACTGCAGCAAGTCTTGATTTGGCTGACGATGCACTGTGTCGGACCTTACACGCACAAACATCACCGGGCACTCTCGATTCGTATCTGTGGGGAATCTGACATAGTTTGAACACCATGTTTCAAAGCTCGAAAGGCTCGAACGATCTGGATTGTTGATACATGGCTGACGGCAAGAGGACGCGGTGAGATCATCCGAAATGTAATACGTCGCACAGTTGTAGTACATCTCCTCAGACTCAGGCCCATGCCTGCAAGACTTTGAGGGGACATGTGTCCGAGATGTCTGTGCATGAGCTGCCAACCAAAGCCAAGCAGCTCCAAACTTTTCTACATTTGTACAATCGTTCCCATCGACTCTTTGTGATCCTTGCAAACACCCGAACCAAAAAATCAATGTCGAGGCTGTCGTTCTCAGTTGATTTCTAGAAAAGGTGAGCAGCTGAAGAGAAGCTATGACTTGTTAGAAGTGCACCCATCACCAGTCTGAAATGCCTCCCAAGAAGCCTTTCCTCCACGGATCTGCCACATCTGCCCTCGGCTTTTGCTACGCTGGCTACGACACCAGAACCAGAGTCCCTTGCAAAGCAACCAAGAGTCTCAGCAAAGCCTAAGCTGGCACAGATACATCTCATCTTGACAGTACTGAGACATTGGATCGGCTTTTCCTGTGTCTTAGTTGCAAAGGAAGGGCTTGCGGAGACAGATTGAAAGCCCAGCGTCTTCTCAATGTCCTTGCATTGCAAGACATGTAACAACATAGACTCTTGCCTACCTAGCGCAGACGAATCATGGAATCTCGAAGTTTTGTTTTGTTCAGCCCTTCTCGCAGTGTCGAAGCACGCGCGACGGCCTACTCGGCGCAAGAAGCAATGTGCATCTAAGGTGTGCCACATATATGCGTCTTCCGAAGTTGAAGAAGCCATCTTAGCAAGACTGCACCATAAATGCCCCTGAGGATGCACAGTCTGTGGGTCTTGCATCAGCTTCCACTTTGATCTTGTCGAGGAACATGTGTTTAGAGAGACTCAATTCCGCGTGCAGGATTGCACTCTGAGCCTATGTCTACATTCTACATGCTACCGAGCGTCGAAGACTCGCGCAGACACCACGAAAAAGTTCAATGCGCTCCACAAGAACGGATTCCATACCATGCCTGAATCGAGCGAGGCAGCATCCGAAGGAGCATCGACTCTGCGAAAAACTGCAACAGCAGCCCCACGCTCTTTCGTACTCCGAGGCCGGGTCACCCAGACAGCTTGAGGGTGTGCACCTCTGCAACCTGGCCTCGATCAAGACCAGAGCAGGGATGCAGAGAACCTTACGTTCCAGTCCTACGACGTTACTCTCCACAGACCTGAGAACAATGCCAGACAAAGGCAGGAAGGGGCCTGCTATCAGAAGTCATCAGCTGCGGCCGAAACAGCTTGCGGAGCTGGAGTACTATGCTCGAGCTGCAAGCCCACAGATCCCTTGCATTCCCACTGATGGATACCTCCCTGGTCGGCCCGTAGATCGTGTGGAAGACGTATGCGAGACACGCACACCTATCACACGAAATCTTTAGCTTGCATGACTGTCCACTCTGCAGTCTAGTAGGATTCCGGCTAGCTCTTGGCATGCTCAGCGTCTCGCCCCGATCGTTGCCTGGGCACCTTCACCAAGATATGCATTGAGACAAACAGTCACAACTGCCCTGTAGGGTTTTTGACCGGACATCTGCACTCTGCCCTGCCGGCCTCCGTTTCTCCTTGAATCGCAGCCGCCGCTGCGGCACAGCGCCGGCACTCTTCAGCCTCCGCGCCGTGCGTGAGGGCATAAAGCTCGGCAGCACGCTCGTAGGCGGCGGCAGTCGCAGAGCTGTCGTCCTGCAGATGCCAGCAGCGGGCTTTCAGCTCCTCGAACTTGGCATGAAGGGGATGGACGCGATTGCCAAGGCGGCCATGGGCATCTTCCAGCTGCTCCAGAATGTCAAGGCGCTGTTCTGGTGAAACGAGCTGCAGGTTGCCCAGGTACATGTGAAAGATCCTGAAATGATAGGGATGCAGGTAGGGGGTGCAATCGTTGCACAGCCGCTCACAACGCTCTGCTTCTCGGAA
This sequence comes from Symbiodinium sp. CCMP2456, assembly GCA_905221635.1. Taxonomy (NCBI): domain Eukaryota; class Dinophyceae; order Suessiales; family Symbiodiniaceae; genus Symbiodinium; species Symbiodinium sp. CCMP2456. The sequence goes on along the minus strand of CAJNDV010036752.1, from coordinate 16,441 downwards.
AGCTTGGAGCTGCTCATCTTCGACTCGAAACCCGCACTCTTCGCAAAGCAGCATGTCAAAATCGCCCGGAGATCGGCATGGCCGCGGAGGACAGCATGGGGAATCGCAGTCTGGGCAAAGGAAAGCACATACCACCTCTGCTTCCTCCTCCGTGCACCTTTCGCAGCCGCAGTGAAAATTGAAACTCCGCTGGAGGAGCTCCTGGCGGTGCCACGTGGGAAAGTACTCGGGAATGTAGGCCAGTGATACAACGTCTCCCTTCGCCAGGTCGGACAGTGCTCGGATCACCAGAGTATGTCTCTTTGCAAGCACACACTTGAAAGCAGATGGCCTGCAGCTGTGCTCAGCCAGGCTTCCCATGGAAAAAACTGCTGCACGCTTGTCGTCTGTTTCATGTGCATTTGCAGCAAGCTTGGAATAAAGGTCCAGAAGTTCAGAAAGATCCAACTTACTGCCGAATTCTTCCCTCAGTGCTTCATGGAGATTGCCCACGGTCTGGCACCACTGCTCTGGATGGCCCCGAAGTTGTGACAGCCGTGAGAGGACAGCAGCTCTGGATCCCCTCACTATCTCCCCCAAAACCGTGATGAAGAGCTGAGTGACGAGGGGCAGCTCCGACGGCGTTGAAAGTGTTGTGAACAGCTCCTCTGCCAGGCGCTTCAGCTCTTCACCCCACACAGACACAAATAGCGGCTCCTCGACGAGCCTCGCTGCCAGACACGCAGTGGCATGCCGTGGGGAGCCAAGAGACAAAGAGATAAAGACAAAGCTATCATACCTCCAGCATACTTACATTCTGGCACTACTATCTTACTAGCATCGAAAGCGCTGGGTCGAGAAGCAAGATCTCTCCAGTGGAGATTGGTCCAGACGCTTCCAAACAGCGACCGACACCGGCCCGCTCCACGACATTGACGTTACGCATGGCTCAGTTTAGGCTAAGAGACTTGCAAAGTTGTCAACGGAGACGACGGTGTGAGTTTTTGGCATAATCTGGCAAACTCGTAAGGCTCTGGTTGTTGCAAGGCATCAATACACCACCGGAACATTCTAGCTGCCACCTTTGCCTAGGGTTACGGCGCCTCTGCAATAATCTGGCAGTCCCCACTGAGATGCAACCCTCTCTGCACGAACTCCATGAGCGTTTGCTTTCATGGATGCTTGCCGCCATAAGCACCAATCAATTCGGTAAATATGGATGGCATATCCAGGAATACCAGCACAAATACATGCAAATAAATCAAAAAACACATGTACTATGTTATGCTCATGTATATTTACATATATTTATGTATTCATTTGCATTATATGTATTTGTGTATGTGTGTGATTTCATATATCAGCAAGACCACCATAAACATCAAAAAAGGTATGATTGGAAAAATATGCGCGAATTCAGGCAGACAGGGGGAAGTTGGAACAACAATCGAAAGTTGCTACTGGTTTCGGTTGCTCCATAGTTTCCTGCAGGCCTTTCGTCGAACTTGCGAACCATGTACGGGCGCAGCGTCAGACGACTCCGCTATGTCGACACAAGCCGAGACGTGTGCGCAATCAGGATCTGTTGTTCAAGCATGCTTTGTTCCGTACAGATTTGCGAACGTCCATCAGTATTCTTGCTCGTGACATCGGTATTTGCTCCTAGTTACCTCCCGTGAAGACTTGATAGCATTCAGCTCTCTTGACGGTGATGCGGGCAGCTCTGAAAATTCACACAAAGTGTTCATCGGCCTTATCATTAGACGAATCCAAGAACATCGAGCACTAAGCTCCAGGGCACCGCTCGAAGAGACTTGATGTGTCATTTCGCTAGGCTTGGATCTTGAAGCACACAAACAAACGATGACAACGTCGTGCAATGCAGGTCTGCCGCCGAGAAACAGAATCGAAACGTGCAGTTGTAGAGTTATAGAACTCACACAGACTTCGTATCTCCACGGCAAAGACAACTGCTGCACACATGCTTGAAAAGCTTTCTCCCTTTTGCTGGGATGAATAAGCTGGTTGCACAGCTACCCCTTAAGACACTGACAACAAACTCGTGCTGTGCTGGTTGGGTTTGATACAGGAACCCACAAATGCCGACATCTTTCACTACTAAGGACAGCCTGAGGCAGTACAGTACGAGTGCTTGCGACAACTGGGAACAACAAGCTCTGAACTTCTTCTACATTCGTCGCATCCAAACATTGCAACAGACCATGTGCTAGAGAAATGATTCCACATTGCTCTGTTTGTCACATCTTGGCCTGGTCTTTCACATCACTGGGCGTAGCTCCGACCGGTTCAGGATCTGATTGCGCTGTATCTTCTTCCATTCAGGCAGGGACTCCGGGTCGGTGTTGAGGCAGGGCCAAAGCCGTGTCGGCGGAAGCTGCCTTGACTCCATGAGCAAGGCTCTAATCTGATGGTCTTGCTCATGGAGCGGTTCGTCAACGGACAGATTCAGCTTAGGATTGTCGTAGAAGGCATCGAAAAGGTTTACATACCCACCCTTAAGCGCAAAGTCGGGGTTCACGTCGCCAGTGCTGTCAAGGAAGTGAAAGATGATGATCTTGTCTATGTCCCCTGTCCATCCCTGCACGTCGGCGTTGTAGACAGTGCTGGTAACGAAAAGGTTCAGCGACTCCAAGAAACCCCAACGAGGAACCGCTCGCACTGGGTCTCCGAAAAGATCGTTGTACTGGATGTCCTCTTGACCCATCATGCCAGCAAAAGCCTTCTGGCAAAATTCGTAGGGATGGTTCCAGAGCCACACGATGAGCTCTTGCAAGAACTCAGCCGTGTCCGCGTGGGCTTTAGCATAGACAACACCAATGTTGAGGCACTCGGAACCAAAATCTCTGGTCAAGAGAAGCTCAGCCTTGTCCCAATGTGACAGGATCTCGGGTAATGGGTCCTTGAAGAGCGCCAGGTCGAAATCGAGATACAAAACGTCAAAGCCCAAGTTGACAATAGCAGCCATCATGTGAAACTTGTTGGCCGCCGTCTTCTGTGTTCCAGCGATGCAGAAGCTTGTCTCTAGGTGCGCCTTGTCGCATTCCTCTTTGGCGTGGGCATCCAGGCAAAACACTAACATCCGCGGTAGGTGCCCCAGTGCTGCAGCACGACGCAGCCAACCCGCAAGGTACTTAGCGTAGCGCTGGCCATATACCGTCGTCATGAAAACGATGTGGTGGCTGCTCGGGCGGTGGATGTCAGCATCAAGATATCTGAACAAAGCCTTCAGCAGCTTCTGGTACACGTCACTGGGCCAGGCCAATAGCCGCTGCCTGATGTTGCCCAGCAGCCGAGCACCGCTTGTGGCCAGGCTAGAGAGCTGTTTTCGCTCCGCTTGCGAAGTAAGCAGCTCTGTAGGAAAGAAGTCAAGGGTGAAAGGCTTCGTCTGGTAGGAGTCTGTTCCAGACCGTGATCTCCACCGGACAATTTGAGCACCCATGTTTAGAAATGTCATTAAGGGCCACTCGGTTTCAAAAAGGACCGGTAGCAAGTCCGGAAAGGCATCTTCGACCTTCAGGAAGATCTGGACCACATGACTTAGCTGCAGAGGCACCTGCTCAGACAGGGCCCGCAGATACACCACCAAGCGGTGCAGCGACACAGCAAGCATGCCCAGCGGGCACTCCTTGATCTGGGCCTCAAGATGTGATTGGTTCGAGTCCTGCCACATGAACATAGTCAGATGCATCGCAATCCTTTGCGAATTTGCGTCGCCCTTCTGATAGGCTGCTTCAAGCCTGTGTCGAAGGACTGTCCAAGTGGGTGAATGAGGAGTTGTGTCCGTCTCGGAGAAGTCCGGAACCTCTGAGGAATCGTCGCAGTCGATGCCGCGGAGAGCAGTCGAGTCAAAAGCTGCGGCAAACGGCTTCTGCCAGTTTCGAAGCTCTTGCATCGCTGTCACCCAGTACTCGAACAGGCGGCTCCAGCGTGTGTTCCAGAAGACAACGAGCTCCTCGTGTAGCTGTAGCCCATAATGGTTGCCATAGGCACCAAGCACGAGCTTGGTAAGGCGAATGGGATCTATGCGAAAGGTTGTGCATGAAGGGTGGTCCCAGGCTGCGAGCACACAGGAGGTCCAGTGGCTCAACCTTACCAAGAACCAGCCGAAAGGGCAGATGTCTTCAAAAACGGCCGGTACCTTGGCAAACTTGCTTGCGTGGCCTTGCCACACCTTCTGGTTGCTGGGACTGGCACCCTGCAGCTCCACCGCAGAGAGCAAGAGCAGGACGGCCTACAGCATCCCGTTTAGACTCTTCTCGCAGGTTCTTGCCGGGGAACTAGGGAGTCATACGAAGTGTCGCATCCCATGTTTCGCTACCAAGACATTAATGGTGTTGCGGCCTTGCAGGATTAGACAATTTAGGGTTTATGTGCTTAGGGCTTGCTGTTCTCTTGGAGCAAGTTACCATAAACTCGAAGATACGTCCTGAGCTTACAGAACAGGCATCAACCAACAGCCAGAAAACCTAAACCCTAAAACCGCAAAGACCCTAAACCCTGAACCCCTGCCTCGTGAAGGTCGCGTGCCTCCTGGCCAGCACTGTGGCACTCGTAGTCAGGGAGCTGCAAGGTCGGGCGAATCTCCTCCTCAATGGCCATTTCCAAACTATGGTGGAGGGCACACTAAACTTTAGGCACTAACCCTCTTCAAACCTGACCCCAAACCCCTTGGCTCTGAACTCTAAACCCTAGAACATGAAGCCTGAACCTGAAAACTTGAAAAGCTGGAGCCGCTGCCTGGGCCTCATCTCGCCACGTGCCATGAGCCGGTGACCCCAGTGCCAGCACTACCAAGAGCACCAGCAGCATATCCGCCCTTTCGGAGATGCGGCGGTGCCATTTCGAGACGAGACGGGCAGACTCAAAGATGCGCAGCCTGATGTCTTAGTCACATTCTTTCTTATATTTTGTCGACGGCATGTAGCGAACTGTAATTGCTCAAAGCTCTGGTGACGACAACGACACTCTCGCGGAGTGCTCAACCCACAATCTGTGACGATAGAAACCTCGACAGACTTTGTGATTGAAGGCCCCGCTCATGTGTGTGCAGCATAGGCGGAGCATCATCCGGAGCATGCAGTAAACCAGCCCCGAAGCGACCCATGCTTCTGAAGCCGAGAAGTGGAGAGGCCACACGGCTACTCGGGACCCTGAAGACTTTTACGGCAGATGCTTGATCAGACCCCACACCGCCGCTGCTCAATTTTTTTGCACGACACGGCCGTTTCTCTCGCCGCTCCAAATCAGCCACGTCCGAAGGAAGGCAGTTCTACACGCCTCGTTGAAAATTATGCCAAACTAGGGAACTCAAAGGGAACGCCATAACATGTCAGGCCTCCCCTGTGCAGCTGAGCAGCCAAACATCTGTTTAGCGACACGGACCGACGTGCGGCCACTGCAGCGTGGGCCGTGGTGCCAGGCGACCACGTTGAAGTTCTGAGATGCTGGGGATTGGCACAGGAAGTCTAACGCTGAGGTGTTGAGGCGACAACCACCTGACCTGCTGTCTGGCATACTCCTTTGCTACTCGGTGCTTGTGCATCTTCGCTATATAAGTCCCATTGATGGTAGGCCACGCAAAACAACCACACAGGTCAGGTCGCAAAAACATAGGCGCGTGTGACATTGCCAAGAACTCGCCGAGAGAGAGACAGAGGGAGAGAGAGCGAGACAGACACAGAGACAGAGAGACAGAGAAAGACAGACAGACAGACAGACAGACAGACAGACAGACAGACAGACAGACAGACAGACAGAAAGAAAGAAAGATAGACAGATAGACAGGCAGAAAGATAGACAGATAGACAGATAGATAGAGACAGACAGAG
>CAJNDV010036752.1:225-10513 GCA_905221635.1 Symbiodinium sp. CCMP2456 | reverse complement strand
AGAGAGAGAGAGAGAGACAGAAACCGTCACGGCCCCCCATGCAAGGCAGATCAAGCAAAGCATCGCCCGTGCCAAGCACACGCAGATCATGGCAAGAGTGTTGTCAAGTACAAGTCAATCCCGCATTATCATGTGGTGATATGCTTGTCGAGGTAAACAATTCGTTCCCAATATCCATGCATACTTCACACACAGGGGAGTCCAGGTGCCTCGAAGATTGATACTCTGCTGCGCAGTAAAGCATAGGCTCGCGGTGTTTTCCCCTTTTGGAAATTGGAAGTGATCTGGTTTTGAAGAATCTACGTCTGATCCACCAGCGTTGAGGAAGCGTGCAAAAAATGGCCTTGTTTGCGGTAACAGAAAGAGACGGTCATCAGCATGACCCGACGTGTGACCGCAAACACAATCAGCAAGTGGGCGACGGAGTGCTGCCAGCGCCGAGGGAGACATACTCCAAGCACAGAGGGCACACTCAAAGGCGACCCAAAGCCATGCGCCAGCTGCAGCGGGAACAGCGTTCCAGCACCGAAGGCGAACACGCCATCAAGCATGTGCAATGAAGAATCTGCACAAATTGACAACGCCAGCGCAGCAGTAAGCGGCTCGAAGATGCAGTAGCAGAGGCATCGAACAACAGAGCAAACAATAACCCTCAGTGTCTGCAAGAGCAACCATAGGCCAATGTGCTGGAGATGTAACGGGCCAGATTGGTGTGAAGTATACTGTTAGACGATGTGCATTAAATGCTGTTGCAAAAGCAGTCGAATTATCCTAAAGGGAAAAACGCGCGGCGCCAGTCTCACAATTTCACCGCTGGACCACTCACGGATTGAGCAAGGTAAGGGGTGCTCATCGGGACCGGGTCCCTTGTTACCGCCCCGGGGCCCACACCCACCCTGCGCACCCCCGACCCGAACGACTGCTAGGCCCGAGGGGGTCAAGAACCCCCAGATGTTTGCAGCTGCGTCACCTCATATGGTTCCTTCGGCGCCAACATCTTCCTTTCAATGATTCGAGCCTTGACAGCAAGGGAAGGACCTTGCTAGGTCCCCTCACCAGTCCCGCTCGCTGGCAAGAGGCGTGAGCTCGCTTCAGGGACAGAATCTCAGGATCTTCCCGAAACTTCCACTTTATGGCCATCGCGGTGTAGTTACCTGCCATGTGTGCAGGCAGCAGAAAAGCTTCCAACTTCTCCCTTCGAGAGACCCGGGCTCAACATCTGCGTCAAGGACGTTAGCGCAACATCCATCGCATCCTGTCCATGTCGGTGTAGCAACGAGACACAAGACACAAAGTAGCGAGCGTTTGCCTTGCTCAGGGTATCTTCACGATGCATTGCAGCGGTGAGAAGAAGAACTAAGCAGAAGTGGCCCTGGGCCAGACATAACTCGCCATTCGCCATGCGCGCAAAATATCGCTGTCGCCTGGGACAGCGCATGCTGCGCTCCGGCGAGGATCTCGAGCTCAAAGCCTTGACCAGAAGTACACCGTTGTGGGGAGCGACACTCAAGGCAAGCAGGGTGCCTTGGACATGAATCTTCAACATGTCCACGACCTCGCAGAAATAGCATCAGGTCGAGCCAAACAGGAGTACAAGTGGTACAACGGCCCCCGTCCAGCGACAACGTTTTGTGACATAGACGGGTGGCATTGCTGAGACGGTGTCACAAGAGGTTCGTCGTCTGTCTCTCAAACTCCAGAGATCAAGTCCGGTTTAGTATCAACCTTGAAGGCAAAGCCGGGCCTACTCGCTCGCTAGAAAGAGAAGCGTGATGTTGTCTCGACAAACTTGTGCGAGTTTCTGGACCTGTCGCACTCGCCCCTGTCGCTTAGGACTTCGGGCATCCTAAGCCTTAAGAGCCACGAGAAACATGTGTGTCAGACTAGGTTTTCAGTCGAGTAGTTGAGGCCAGAGTCTTCGGGTGACCTCGGTCTCTTTCTGCAGCAGGTTGTCGACAGTCTCCATGGTGACCTCACGACAACTCGAAGCTTCAGCGAAGAACATCCAAACAAAGCAACAGCACACGAAACCCTCCGGCCAAGCAAAGCGCTCGTTGCACCTCGCAGGGTGACAGCCAGTCTATTTCAGTCTGCTCGGCAAGAGGCCACGACATGCACATGCTCTGAACGCTCATGCCTCGCAAAAGCCAGGAAGGCCTTGGCATCCAAGTTTCTCTCAAAAGCAACGTCTCCTCACAATTAAGAGAAGCCTGCTAAACAGGCGTGTCTCTCATAAAACTGGTGCATATCGTGCCAAAGGGCCTTGGCATTCAGGGAAGGAGGCTTGCGCTGAGGCACGCCGCTTTAGGTTGATGTCCAACTCCCCTACCTGGGAAGATCCAAAGTGTTAATGTCCCCATGCCATTGGGAGCTCCTGCCTTTGCACCCAACGCCATCTGCCTCACTGCCAGTTTCGAGCCATCGCCGTTCTGGCGAAGGCGCCTCTTCCACGGCTTCTTCCCCCTCCCCCTGACACAGGGCAGGCATGGGCAGGCGTGGCCTGGCCTCAGCAGCGCGGCAGCCTCGAGACGGTGAGCATGTGGCCCATGTGCACGCAGAGTGAGCTCGACCGGGCTTCAGGCTGATCCTCGCGTCGCAACTGCCGAGTCGTGGATCGGCTCAAAGAGGATGGCATCGATGTCAAAAAGGCTTCGCCTTTCTGTTGCAGCAACCGGACATGGCCAAGACCAGTCCAGGCTTTCATGACAGAGGGACTCCATGTCTGACGTGTACGGGGCGTTGCATTGCCTTGCGCCTTCTTCTTCTTCTTCCAGAGCTTCACCATGCCGTATGTCGAGATCGTAGTCACTAACAACTGGTAAGATCCACTGTGGGGCACATGCCGTGCTGATGTGCTGCATAGAAGCGGTTGTCTGCTTCGCCTGCCCCAAGAAGACAGCATGTGGACGGCCATAGTGCCTGACAAACGAAGGCCGCTCTGAGTCGGGTAGCTGAGTGGAACCATCAGAGCCGAAGCGCTGCAGTCGCCCTGGTTGGCACCAGCCTCCCACCAGCTCAGATGCTCGGCCCCGGCCCTTGCAAGCATCGCCGGGGCCGAAACGAGAAAGACACCACTGCAGGAAAACACTGACATCACCTTGAGCCTACCTGGGAAAGGACCGAGGGTCGACCAGGACGGCTTCCTTGCAAGCACTTCCTTGGCAAGCATGGAGATCCTCAGTCGGTCGGGATGATGATAAAACACACCCATGTATTACATCCGCAATAGCAGAATTGCCTCCTGGCAGTAGCCCTGAGATCAGACAGCAGGCAGACAGTATTTGTTAGCCTCTCCTTAGGCGCTTGAAAAAACGTCTGACAAAACAACGGGAAACTACCCTGTGCCACGTCCCCGGTCTGTCCCCCAAGCCTCCCAAACCCCGGGTTCGAAACCATCTCTATAAAGGCTGTAAAGCACGATTTATGTCCGTCTCACGTGCATTCTCTCAGTTCTCTCCACTCACAAGACAGTGTGAAGCCGAATTCATGGGCAAGTCCCCTCCGGTATTGATTGATTCGGGGATCATTTTATGAGACCGAAACAATCGAAGAACGCATGTTTTCTGCAACCAATGAAAACTGCCTTCGTTCTCTCACACTCTCTCTCTGCTTGTTTGGGGTGAAACGTGTGCTTTGACTCTTGGGCTTAGATGCTCCTGATCGCTGGGTCTCGAAAGTTGAGTTGGTGAAGTATGTGGTCTGCGTATGGCTTTCTTTTATCCTCGTGAATGTTGTGACTCTTGAAGCTTTGCTACTTCGTGGCGTGTCCAAAGTGGCGACACTTACCTGGACGGGCAACGATTTCGGTCTGTGCCGCGCCCAGCTGCTGACCCTCAACCCTAAACCCTTTCATATCTGTACACCCAAATCCTAAACAACCTCACCACACACACCACAGGGCGGGTGCGAGTGCAAACCCTAAGCCCTAAACCCAACACCCACCACCACACCATCGGGAGGGGGAAGGGGGTTAAACCCTAAACCCGAAACCCACAACCCACCACCACACCACACCACACCACAGCGGGGGAGAGGGCAGGGTTAAATAACCCAAAACCCACCACCACACCACAGGGGGGACGAGGGGGGTTAACTGAAACCCACAACCCATCGCCACACCAGACCACACCACACCACAGGGAAAGCGTAAGGGGGGGATACCATGGGGTGGGGAGGGAGGGGGGTTGGGTATATGAATCGTTTTGCCCCATGTCGCATCGATGGGATTAAGCCCACTGAATGCATCCAAGGTGCACCAAGAGGAATGCCCAGTCCATGCACATAGGTTCCCTTTTTGCGCGGACAGCGTTACCTAAGGCGTCTGCTTTCAGTGAGCACAAACTTCATGAACGGACTGTCGTGAAACCCGATCAGAGGTACAAGCTACCAAGTGAAAACTGCCCATGTTAGCAACGTCTGCCAACAAGCATCTCAAGCTGTCATCTGCAGGCAATGGGTGCAGCTCCAATAGAGGCAGTTTGCCTCAAGCGCTGGCATTCGGCCCTCAAGAAAACGAAGCACCTGCGCTCTTTCCCTTCCCCGGCCCGACATCTCTCTCTGCCTTGCTGCCAGCTGCTGGGCATGGCTTTTTGATGCAGAAGGGGCGGAAGTTGGGGAAACCCAGCCTTACCGAAACAATCAAGTCAATGCTAATCAGCCCGAAGAGTCGCACAACAGCGGCATCTGAGGCGTGCTCCAACGCCTCCGCATGCACGATAGGCTGCAGGTGCAGGGCCTTTTGCAAAACGGCGAGACTGACTGCGGCAAGTAACCACGGCCTCCCCGTACCAGTCATGTGTCCAACAAGTCATGCCCTCGGTCTCTTCCTCTGCATCTGCCATTGCAGACAGGCACAGAATCGTCCCTCTTTACATCCAGAAGGAAATATACTCTGAACGGCCTAGTCATGCTCTTTTGCAACTATTGGTTTTCTGCCAAAGGTCATTGCTTGCCCAAAGATGGTAAGGCAGTCTGAGCCAGCGAGAACAACCAACTCAGAAATATACTCCGTGGTGTTCTGTAAGGTTTCACACCGTCATCGATTCGCCCTCCGTCGTCACTCCGATTCGTAAGCGTCGCCAACATGCTCGCAAAACACTTTCTTGACGGCATGCATCCTTCAAACACACGAGCATGTTCGGACATCCATGCATCTGCGCGCCATCTCAGTGGATGAACAATCCAAGCCAATCGCACGTTTTTGATCTACTGCGTATCTAAAAATCATGTAATTGGGCGTTGGATGCAGGCTGCGTAGTGTGGGAGCCATCGCTGCCTGGAACAAGTGGAGCACGAATGGAGGTGCAGCGAGCAGTCTCTTCAGCGGTGCGACTCCGTGACCTCCGCATGATCAAAGCTTCAGAAGTGCAGTGAAAGACTGTGAAAGCGACTCCCGGAGGAGGCAATGCAAGGGTCAGGGACACTGGCTGCCTACGTAGTGAACTTCACAAGAAATCGAGGATCAATGGAGCTGCACAGCTTCAGTCAGACCGAACCCCCGAATTGTCTACCTGATGTACAGAAACTGTCTAAACTTCAAAGTCTTGAGTCCTCTTCACTCCCATAATGGACCCCGACCTGAACAACTGTCCGTTACTCTTTGGCTCTTGCTCACGACGGATGCATTGCTAGAATCCCTCTACTCCGCCTGCCTCCGAGGAGTTCCCTCTTTAGCTGCATCTCACCGAGTGCCAGGAGTGTTGAGACCTCTGCCTGAGACCAAGCTAACCTCCGAAGGCTACTTCGCTTCCAGACTGAGCCAGCCTGGGCGGCCTTGTCTTCTGCAGTCTCCCCCCGCCAAGCCTGAAGAGATCTTTGTCTTTCGCACACGTGACTCCCGCCCCGTGCCTCGCGAAGGAAGTTCACTGCTGCCGACCACGAAGCCACACACACGGCCACCTGACATGATGCCGAAAATGAAACCCAAGTGCGCGCCTAGCGCCAGCGATGCCCGGCCGGTGCGCTAATGGAATTTGGAGATATCATGGTCGCAAAGGTCAAGTCCTGTCACAAGTGGCCGCGGACTGCACAAGGTGAAATGCCGGAGGTCCTGGGGGATGCGGAAGCTGGGATCATCTGGTAAGGCCTGCAAAAGCAGGATGCAACTGTCCTTAAAGCCGGCTGGTTTCCAAAAGCCCTCAGTCGCCGAATGATGGCGACAACTGACCGCGAACCTCCAACGCTGACAGAAGCCTGATCTCAACGCCAACCGATGGATGATGTAGCCAGGGGCCTACAACGGTCATATCTCGTCAACTGCCAAGAACAGTCAAAGAGTCCTGCACTAGCCCTGAGGCACACTCACATACTTTACGGGATCCCGTGTGCGCCTACATGGCTTTCCACCTCAGGAACCTGTCGCAGGAACAGAAGGACAGCACCCAGATGCCACCCACTGAGCATGATCCTGAGTCTTGGCCACAGCTTAAGAAAACCTTTCGAAGTCGCGCTGACATGCGGAGATGCTGTCAAGGGTCTCGTTCACAGACAAAGGACTCCTTCAGAATTCTGGCGGGCTTAGGGTTTAGGGTTTGGCCCAATCGCGAAAGAAGGTCAGGTTCAGCATCCAAAAAACTGCACCGTTATGTGTGCATCCACAGAAAAAAGAGCAATGGCCCAAAGCTGCTTGCGCTGGCACGAAGATTGCATAACCGCAACGCTGCTGAAGAGGCAGAGTGGCACACGAGCTCCTGAGCACCAAGGTGAAGAGATCCTCCGCAATCTCCCAAGCCGTGCTCACGCGCTGGCTCAGAAAGCCATCGCCGGCAGAGAAACCTGGTGGCCCACGGCAACGAAAGTTGTCTCATAAAAGCCGGCGTCATCTACTTATTCATGGCTGGCTGCTCTTCAGAAATGCAACCAAGTAGATGAAAAGAGGCATGCCATGTTGAATTGTAGACGTCACGAAATGCAGTCAAGCTAAGTCATCAGTGCCGCGAGACCAGCCGAAGCAAGCAAGCCGAAGCAGAAAGCTCTGACGCACACGCACGGGGCACACTGCTGCTAGTCTTTTTAAAATGCACTGGCCTTCCATGCTCAACTGGATCAGCGAAGCCAGCAGTCCACCCAGCAAGCACTCAGAAGCACGCCACCTGACCAGTTGGAGGAGAACACACATTGATACGAGAGTCCAAGCAGAGACAGTGCAGAAGCTGGGACAGAAGGTCGTCAGCAGGTGCGACCTCATCCTTGCTGGATTCGGCAGCTGCTGCAATGGTACCGCATACATTATTCCCATACCTGTCAGGTTCTTTGAGCACTAGCTGCGACTTGCGACAGCGCTGCTTGTCTTCTCAGAGCGGTGCGTAGTCTCTGCCACTCCTCCCCGCGGTCCCTGCAGCTGAAGATGTCTCGGGGTACCTGCCAGGAGCCAAGAGCCTTCACGCAGAAAGCGAGCTGCGAAGCCCTGGGCCCGCTGCTTGCGTAACGTTGCAGCACCTGTCCCATGTACTCGGGCCTTGTCGTAAACTCTACAGGATTTCAAAGGCATTTTCAATTTCAACATTGTCTCAGCTGCACCAAGCTGCTGAGGAAGCAGTCCTGCAAACCCGTCCCGTATGCTTCGGAGCGAACCTTGCGGGACACTTCACTCCCCCTCCATGCGAACTGAAACTAAAAGTCAAGTCGACCAAGCATGGACCAAGCGACCGCGCAGCACTCCTCCCAACTACGGTTGGACCAGCAACCTGCAGCGCAGGCATGCTATGAGATCCAAAGATCCAGCAAAAAAACCTGCAGACGTCACGCATGGCAAGGACGGAAAGCGGCCAGGAGCCCGGCTCTTATGCAGCAACTTCTGATCCATGTCAGCGACACGGCTGAAGCCATGGCCGGCCGACTGCACGCACTAAGCTTACAGCATCGTCGAACTTCGAGGTAGGGTGCAGAATCAGGTGACCCAGGCTGATGGCTGGCGATCGTGCATCGTGAAGTCCTGCAGCCAGTAGTACATGAGATCATGATGCGGCGCATTGTTTTGGTGCATGTCCGTTGCGGATTTTTTGTCTGGAGCTGGACGTGCGCTTGTACCTCATGGTGTGCTGCCCATTGTGCTGGGGCATTACCCGAGGCTGCGGAAGCTGCATCATTATCACAAGCCCCGACTGCGAGGCCCACCGGCCAAAAGCGGGACACGAAGCACTGATTGTTTTCTCCGCAATTACATTGTCTGTTGAGGATTCTCGAACCCTATCAACGGCAGAAATATCAAGGATTATCAAGAAGCTTTACGTATCCTAAAAACGGTAAGCATCAATCTCCCTCTCTCTCAGTCGCACAGAGCAAATCCACAAGCAGCCTTTTCAGCTGTTCGGCGTAACCCCTCTTTTCATGGATTGGTCACACGCTTTTGATTCGGTATCTCAGTAAGTGCCAAGAAATGCGCTACCCCACATAGGTGTCACAAATGTTCGCTGATCCGATTTTGTCCATATACCAAGACTGTCACTTTACGGTCAAGGATTCCGGTTACGAGTCGCCCCACAAAATTTGAAGAGGCATCCGCCAGGGGCGTCCATTGTCGCTTTACCTGTTTGTAGTCATCGGCACATGCAGCCAAATGCCTGCATGACTTTTTTAAGCACCCTTCCATCACCATAACATTAAAGCACAAGCTGTTAGTACATTCCCAGACGGTGCCAACGATCCCGCTGTGTGGCGCGGAATCGCAGGTGTATCTCCAATCACAGCTGACAAAGCTAAACAAATCACACTATATAAGGTTCAAAACAAATCTTTCACATTAAAAGATCCTTCTACCATAAAGCCCTCCGATGCAGATTGTTCCAAAGAATATCTTTCCCAACTAGCACATGAGTACGCTCGAAAGCGCCCTCAACCAAACAAGGCCGTTGCAGCAACATTGCAAGACGCGGGGGTCGTGGGTTGGGAAGCGTTCGGGGCATGCACGGGGCGCGTAGGCCTACCGTTTGCTTGAGATGGTACAAAATTTCAGCTGAAAGTCGATCGGTTCGGAACAAAAAGTTTCAACAGTGGTCTGGCCCCAGCAAAGCTGGCACACCCGAGGAAAACGCCAGAACCGCATTCCGATGCTCTCGGGACCCGTTGTGGGAACTGTGCTGCGGGTTCCCATCCCTACACAGTTTCAAAGAAGTCTACAAAGCAATAGTTTTTCTCTGAAACTTTATTTCCGACAGCATCGCGAAGGGTTCTTCCGTGCGAAGCCTCGAGAGAGGTACATAGAATCAAGTACACAAAGTGCATCGAGTCAAGTGCACAGTACAGAGAGTGAAGTACATGTTCCAAGTGCATAGTACATAGCGCATAGCTCAAGTGCATAGTCATAGTCATTAGACTTGGCTTTTTGTGGCTGGTGCGGGCCTCAATGACAGCGTCAGCTGCACTCGGTCCCTAACAATCCATCCAACAACAAACACACAAAAACGGCCGTGAAACAAGAGCCTTAACAAGCTGCTGCGGGTTCGCAAGCTACGAAGCTAGCCCGTTCAGGAACTATTCTACAAAGCGGCTCTCAGCGACATGCAGAAATGACAGAGAGCCGGCGCTCTGAGCCGTCCGAAGCAGCGGTGGCTCCCCCAAAAAGAGGTCACCGGCCGTCGTTCTAGTCCCGTCGGNNGCGACCCCGCAAACTTCGTTTCCGCGATGTCGTGTGCACCAAAGTCCACGGCAAATTCCAAGCAGCACATGCCCACCCAGCAAAGTGTAGGCAACATTCCACTTGTCAGAACAGCTGTTCTGAAGACCTTACCACGCAAGTGGCTTGCAAGGCATGCACGATGCTTCAGGCGGGCCGCAAGCCATGGGATTGCACGGTGCGACGCACGCACAAAATGGGAGCAGCTGAATCGCTGCAGCAGGCGGCCATACCACGCACTTGCCAGCAAGATTCTAAGGATGGAGAAGCAGCAGCAGGCGACGACGATGACGGCCACTCTCGATGTACTAAGCTTTGTGTGGAACACAAGTCGCTGTGTGCGGCTGAATGCAACAGAGCATGAGGGGCACTGGTGCCCCAAATGCGTTTTGAGCACATCTGTCGCAGGACGATGAACGGCTGCGATGGCATGGAAGAGCAGACGGAAGTGTTCCGAGAAAAAATTCCTCAAACAACTGTGGAGCATTCTTCTTTTGAACTCTGTCATGTTGAGTGCACTAGAAGCATGCAGCAGTCGGGTGCATTTGCTTGCCTGGGATGCATTGCAGAATCTTGCTTGTTTTGTTGCCTCCAGCATTTCTCGAGCTGGCGGCTGCAAACAGGCGCTGCAAACTCAGCCATGCCGCCACCTTTCTACTGCGGTCCAACTGTCAG
>CAJNDV010036751.1:0-21592 GCA_905221635.1 Symbiodinium sp. CCMP2456 | reverse complement strand
TAAACATCTTTGGAAGCTCTGGGTTTTCTTTCGGAAAACCACGGCATTGTGCGATATCCGGAATAGAAAAAGTGAGCGTGAGCCATTGAATGTGTCGATTCAGTATACAGTCAATATTGATTGATTCAATTTGTCTTGATACTATATTTGATGTGAGAAGATATCGATCGATTTGTGTTGCACGTTTGTGGAACTGGAAATAAGATCTCAAACTAAAATGGAAGTTTCCAAAAATTAGGGTACCTTATTTTGGGGTCCTTATAATAAGGATCCTATTGTTTAGGGTACTATATTAGGGTCCCCTATTTTCGGAAACCCCCAAATGACAGCTGTTGAGGTGCTTGCTATGTCTTCTTTGCGTGTCCAAGCTGTTGACCAGCTGCTCTCGACTCTGTGCTAGCACCACCCAGAGACTCCAATACCCCTTAATTAAGGTATATTCCTTAAATTTTGGTAGGATCCTTAATATGATTTAAGGTATATTCCTTAATTAAGGAATATTGGAGTCTTTGGGTACGTTCATGGCAAGCTTTGCAGGCAAACGAATCGTCAGCATGGCCAGAAGGTTTTTTGCTCCAGTCCGAGGTAGCTTGATGTGGCTGGAACGCATGCTTAGCAGTTTAGCATTCGGGATTTTGTGAAGCCAGCAAAGTTCCGCCCAACTCAACCCACCGGCTGCGGCGCAGGTCTCTTGCAAGGATTCTTCCTTGGTCCGTGGCTCAAGCCGCTCGAAGAGAAGGAAACTCGAAGTTATCATAAAGACACTCATGGATGGATTGTAGTCGGTGGTGAGGATCAGCTACTAGTAGTGTATGTTCAAGCTAGGCGATATTCACGGTAGCTGAAATCCTAGACCTCGAGGAAGTACAGCAGCTTTTCCCGCTTGATGGCCAAACCTGCCATGGTGTGCGGTGGCTTCCAACACCACCTGCACTGCACGCAGCTGCCACAGCTGCTGCCGCTGCTGCTGATGCGCAGGTGCCGTTTTCAACCATCCTAAAACTCCTAAAGGCTTGAGACCCTCAGACCAAGTTTCATCGGGTCGATGTTTTCCCGACTCCCCGTCCTACGGTAGCTTTCGGAAAGCCTGTGGGTTTGCCCGGAGCGCCGAGCGCCTTACGGCTTCTTCGACAAGCTGGGTGAGGCTTCCCTGTGGTAGGGTTTAGAAGAGCTGCGCAGTGCCCGTAACCCCTGAACTCCAAGCTTTTCAAAGCCTGGACCCCGGAGAATCAGGGGGCCGGGCATTACATGTGGCATCCGTGACATCAAGGGTGCGAGAGAGCAGGATCCGAAGCCAACTCACCATGGCGATTCATTCAGGCAAAGCTTAGTCAGACCGGGCGGTTGAAGTATTGGGGTGACCTGGATCCGTTCGCTGCGTCAGATTCGAACCTCCTGCTGCTCCTTGCATTCCTTGCAGAGCCCAGGAGTTCGCAGAATCTTTGCTTTGCCGTTGCGTCGTCTCTTCGACCTCCTGCCCTGAGCAGCCGAAAGCTCGCTCCAGAAGCCTCTGGTAGAAGGAAAGATGAGGCTAGTTCTCTAAGTTAGGGTCGCGTTTGGGGTCCCCCAAATAGTACGGCACCCTTATAGAAAGGACCTTAAAAGGGACCCCTGAGTTCAGAGCATCCGACTTGGGAGGTTTCACGGTGGGAGTGGGAGGATAAAACCGACGTTAGAGCCTCGCAGGGACTGGTCGAAAGAAGCATCTTTACTTCGTTGCATCGTGCACAAGTGCAATCGCGGTGCAAGTGCTTCTCTGCCACAGGCATGGGTGACAGCCTGATCAAGCACTCAGGTAGAGTTTCTGACAGGATTCTGCAAGACAGCACTTTGGCCTGTGGGCTGGCACATGCATTCAGTGGTAGGCGTTGATTATTAACCTTTGCCCGACTGGTGGATGTTGGAACACAGCTGCGGCTATGTCAAACCTTCAGAACTTGAACTGCGTAATTTTGGCCCGCTGGTCTTGTGGCTTTGCAGCGAGCCCTCTCTAGGGCAGTGTTGTCGATCGGGATTTCGAGGGTGGAACCCATCCGTTTCGGGCTCCGGCTGGTTGGCACATGGGTAGTCCTCTAAATTAGGGTGCCTTTTTAGATCCCCAATATAGTACGGCACCCTTATTAAAAAGGCCCCCCAAAGGGACCCTATTGTAGAGAACTACCCACATCACACAGGGGATAGCTCGGTCGTCTGTCTTTGCAGGCGATGCAAAGAGGCTGTGGCATCTAGGCTCCCCAGGTTCAGCGGTCCGCTTCTGCATCATCACCGGCTCGCGTTTCTCTGTCTTTTGGGGGATTTGGGGGTGTCGTTGGTCACCTCCTTCACCTTGGCAGCAGCTCCAAAGCTTCTGTGGCTGGCGGCTTGACAGCTTGCTGACGAGGCACGCGCAAAGTCGCATGCAGAGCTTCTCTTGTGATCTGAACCTTGACTGTCTCGACCAGCCACTGTAGACACGGCTTCGCTCGAAAATGTGCGAGAAGTGCCCAAAGACAGGAGAAGGAGTGTGGTCGGATGTGGTTCAGGTGAGGCGGTATGTTTTTCGCCACTGCTCTCGGCCGGTCGTGCCTGTCCAGTCGTGCAGCTGTGATAGGATCGACTTATCTGCTCTCGCCATAGTTTCCTGAGCTTTTGGGCCTGTGTTGAGTGCTAGTTGTAAAGCGAGACCCCAAACCCTAAACCCTAAACCCGAGCCTCTTTGCAAGCAGATGGGACCTCAAGCGCCTCCGGGTCTCCGCCCTGCAGATGAGGCTTGCCGAAAGCTAATGGGCCGCCTCTCCTTGTCAGGTAGCGGGAGGGGCCCACGCAAGTTTGCGGAGCAGCCCCGATCTATGGAAGCCCCTGACCCGTGGAGATCTGAAACCTGCATCTGCCCCGGCCCAGCCTAAAACTCTAAACCCTAAACCCAAAACCCAAAACCCCTAAGATTCAGGTCAGGGATGAAAATGCCGTGGAGTTACGGTGTGCCCATGGCGAAGGACAGCAGTCGCGTTGCGAGGCTGTTGCCTTCGATCCTGGCTCTCTCCTCCCTCCTCGATTCTTCTCGGCTGCAGCGCAGGTTCGGTGCACATGCCCCGGTTCAGGGTTTAGGGTTTAGGGTTCAGGGGCGGGGTTTAGGGTTTAGGGTTGAGGGGCGAACCATGCGCGATAAAAAGAGTGGAATCGGCATAGAACTTCGGGCGTGAGATGCTTCGACGCACCTTGCATTCCAAGCCAGACCCCAGCTCTGCTACGATCTACGAAGACAATCCGAGCCGAAGAACGCCTGGCGAGGCAAAAACCACCAACTTATGTGCTAGTCGTTCAGGTTCGACTCGTCTCCGCATGGACATGACGGTAGGCAAGCGTGTCACAAGCGAAGGCATTGCAATAAGCCGTCGCCTTCCCCCACTGATCCAGGCAAAGTCTGCATGTGCATCTTTCTTCCTGGGCCTCTTGCGGCACCCGGCATGCTCTGTTTCATGCAGGCCGAACCTTCTGACTTCGTCTTTTTGTTTGGAGTGCCTGCTCCGACACCGGTCTGCTAGACTCGAGGTGCGACTCAGGACTTCATTTTGTTTTGCTAGCATCGGCTGCCCAACTTGCCCCAAGCCCCTTCTCTCCAAGGGGGCAGGGCGAAGACTCTCGCGTCAAGCTTTAAGCTCTCTGGACGGCAAGCACCGTCTGTAAGAGTGGACGAGGAGCAGATGGCCTGTGGCTTTCTTTCCTCTTCTGTACACATTGGTGCGAGACGTGAGTTTAGGATTCTACACGAGTGCTTCAGGAACACGAGGGATCGCGTGCCCGCATCGCGGCACTCTGCACTTGTGTGTTGAAGCCGCTCTCTTGAGCAAAAGGCCGTCTGAGATGCAGCTGCCCTTGCTGCCTATCGCCGCTGTCCACTCATAGCAAACTCGGCAGCACGATCGGTGAGCTGCAAAGGCTGTGGAGTGGCACTAAACCCTAAACCCTAAACCCTAAACCCCAAACCCCAAACCCCAAACCCTAAACTGGACTCGTCCTACCTGTGGGGCCGCCTAGGGATCCGAGCTGCGCCCAGAGCGAGTCTCACGTGCTCCGAGTGACATCTGCATGAGAAGCCTAACCATGTTGCATGCCTTGATTCTTTCTTTGGCCCCGAAAGAGTCCCTAAACCCTAAACCCTAAACCCTAAACCCTAAACCCTAAAACCCTAAAGCCCTCAACCTTGATTCTTTCTGTGGCCCGAAAGAGTACAAGAGCATCTAGTGCCTGCCGAGAGGCGCTCTCGCAGAAGACGGGTGAACATGTGGCCGTCACAAGACCGTCCACTGTAGGACTGAAAACGGATTCTCTGAGAAAGGAGTTTAGGGGTTTAGAGTTTAGGGTTTATCATCATGTGTGCCTCCTCGAAGTTGGAGTTGCCTCCTGGTTAGGTGCCTTGTTTCCATTGCAGTGGTCTCAAGAACCTTCACATTAATCTCAGGACCCATTCGGTCCTGCAGATTGGGTATTGTGTCGGAGCCCTCCATGGTAACCCTAAACCCTAAACCCTAAAACGAAAGGCTTCTCTCAGCTCTTTGAGGCCGAAATGCCCTCAAGGTTTCGGGGTTGGTTTCATGCTTCCAAATCTGCTGCCGGCCTTCACCCATCCGCAGGTATTCCGAAGGCAGGCCTGAGCTCATGGCGGTAACTTCGTGCTGGCACAAGCCTCTCTTATCGCCCTTTCCGACTTCCCTAAACCCTAAACCCTAAACCCTAAGCCCTACACTTTCGGCGGTGAGAGGCTCAAGAGCCAAGTATCTTCATGCCATTCTTGAAATGCGCTTGGGCCTGTCAGACGGCCCTAAACCCCAACCCCTAAACGGCTGGTCCCTCCACAAGTTGGGATCGTAACAGGAGGGGGTGGAGCTCGGGCTGGAGGCTATCACGGTCCGCCACATTTCCACAAGCAGCCTGAGTAAATTAGACTTTGCTTGATGGGAGCTTCTTTGCTGTGCACCTGGAGGGGAACCATCAAGGAAATCTTAAGGAATACGATTACGATTACTAATCGCCTAATATCCGTGGCACGGGGTCGGCATTGCCGTGGCGAGTGGTTTGGGCAGTGAGCCACTCTGTGGCCGAATCAGCAAGCAGGAGACGATTGCACAGCCTTTTTCAGCCCAAGGCCGTCGGGGCTCTTGCCATTCTGTGTCACTTCCGCAGCGCGCCTTGACCAAATAGCTCGTCGTTGCAGTGCCATGTTGCCCGAGGAGGATCTCACCGTCTTATTATCTCCTCTTTTCCTCTGCCCTTCTCCGTCGCTTCCCTCCCACGCACCCTCGCCGGCCCGCCCGAAGAATTTGCTGGAATTGGGAAGGCTCTGATTTCCATCACGCAAACGCAAAACGGACGCCGACAGCCATGTTGCAGCTTCTTCTCTTCTGTGTCGCATCGAAGGTCCTATAAGATTTACTATAAGCGGTTCTATAATGTAGGGGCCTTAATAATTAGAATAGGCTTTTTGGGGTATATCTTATACTACAATTATAATACGGAATCCCCAAAACCCAATTGGTTTCCGCCTCTGTTACAGCATTGGGCCAATGCCTCTTTTTCCGGAGGCTCCGATCAGCAGCAACACCCACAGGGCGGCTGATCCAATTTAATGCGAAACGGGACCCGTCCTAAACAATAAATTGTCAACATCCCTTAAGCATCTCCCCTAAACCCTAAACCCTAAACCCTGCCCTAACCGTCTGTAGAGCTTGCTCCGGATGTGCTGCTTGGGTGATTTTGCATGTCGGCCTATTATAGGGCTCTGCTCCGATGGGTGTTGCGCTGCCAGGCTGAAGGGGTGTCATTAGCTAGTCCAGGTTGGAGGGTTTGGGGCGCCGATGCAGCAGGCAACTGCCTCCGCCAAATTGGCATTCGACCTAACTTAACCAGGCAGGTGGAAAAGAGGTGACAAAAAAAAAACCCTAAACCCTAACCCTAAGCAGTAGCATCTCAGACCACCTCTGGCGCATCGACATCCCGGAGATGTCCTAGCTCAGCCCTCTAACAAGACAGCGCGTGAAGCTGTGACTGGCCTTCCGACGTTAGCGTGAACAATGTGTTTAGATTCCCATCGCTTCTTGCCGGATTAACCTTTTCGGTGAGTCCCGTCATTGTACTGGTAAGTAACGAGGGTCCCCTGGTTCAGCTTCACCCGTCGCAAGATCTGCCTGCCTCGACGTCCAATTGCAGGGAGGTCCATTAACCCTTCAAGCTGCAATCCCCCGAGGCGCCTCTGTTGACTGTCATGGCCAGCGTCTCGATGTTACGCACACGGGGAGAGTAGGCGTGTGACTTGAGGAAAGACAACATACTTCAGATGCATTGAGATTCGGACGCTCCGACAGCCACGCCATCGCGGGCACTTTAAAAGCAAAGGCGGCGATGCCGGTGGTCTTGAAGCATGCGTCGATCACTTTGTGACCGGTGTTTTAGGGTTTAGGGTTCCTGAACCGTCAGGTCTTCTAACATGGCCAGGGGCAGGAAGAGCCCGTGATTCCGTCGGAAAGCGAGACCTAGACGTAGTCGCAAAAGCGGCACTGCCACCCAGAAATACGTCACAGCAATCTGTTGCCATCAGAGCCTTGATAGGCCAGAAGGCAACAACACTCAAATACCGGCACAGCGGTAGATGTACGTCTCCCGCAGCGGTGTTGCGTGGGAAGTAGATCCCTCGGCCTCGATGCCGTTGTAGTTTGGAGCATTTAGGTGCTGAAGCCCTCCGCCGAAGTGGAGTCGACGGGTGGGGGAGGAAGGAGTTTCGATCCTCCCCTTCTAGGCCCTCGCTGTCATACTCCCACTCTTCGGGTTGTTGGATCATGGGACCAGCTAAAACAGTCCCAGAATGTGCCCAACAAGCTTGTATAGAAGGCCCAGCTAGCTGCCTGGACGGATGTCTGGAGGACTTTGCGCAGAGGGAGTTCACAAATTTGCAGTTGTGCGGGGTCTTCGTGCTGTGACTATGACTTGGGCACCTGATGTGATGCATATAGAGCTGAAGGCAACAGTGCAGACCAAACGCCAACAAATCTGTTTGCCATGCTGCTTGCAGCGCAGCAACAAATCTTTCGGTTCATTTCACTTGTGCGCAAATCGCGCTTACTGCTGCAGAGGGGTGCAAGTTTCTGTTGGCTCATAGTCGTCAGGCAAGCACGGTAAGCTGATCTCTTCAGACCCTAAACCCTAAACCAGGAGTGACCGGAGGGTCCTTGAAGCTCTTTCAATGATGTGGGCCAGTCGGGACCACATCGGCAGCATCCTGGCTGCTGAGGTAAGCGTCCTTACTCGTTGGCTTAGGGGCCGCTGTACAACTATGGGTTTAGGGTTTAGGGTTTAGGGTATGTTTCGAGATGCACTGTCCCATTGTCCGACCGCAGTCTTCGTGCTGTCGGCAGATTCGGCAGGGGATCCGTTGGGGCTGCTGTCTCCTATATTAAACTCTCAACCCGAGCCTGCTGAAACATCCCTGCCCCTGTGAGCCGCCAACGTAAGCAGCGGCCTTTCCAGCCCAGGCCCGCTTTGATTCTCACGCTGTCCATTCTCTTACGCAGTGGAGTATCCCATGCCCTATACCCTAAACCCTAAATCCTAAACCCTACACCCTAAACCCTATCAAGTTCCGAGGGCTTGCTCAGCAGCTCCACCCCTTCGAGTGGCGCAGCTCTGCTTACAGGCACAGCTCTCCACAACATCTCAAGAAGCTGCAATAGCGCGGCCCGAATAAAGACGAATACAATTCCTTGGGGTTCCTGATGATGTTCATAGTACAATAAGCCCCCGAACCTTGTTCGAAGATTAAGGCCTCAATAGTTGCCTCCCTGCATCCAAAACCCTCAACCCTAACGCTGAGGGATGGAGGGTTTGAGGCAGCCAGGAGCCCGAAACGCTAACCTCAAACTTCTTGGCCCGAGCCATGAGGGTCTTGAGGCCCCAACCCCCCAATATAGAAGCCTGAATAATTGGTGTTAGGGTTTAGTGTAGGGTTTAGGGTCTAGGGTCTAGGGTCGTAATCTTACCTGCTCAGACGCTTACTATAACTTCAGTAGAATCTACACCGGACAGCCCTATTCAAAGATACTTAAGGCCCCGCCGCAGAGAGCTTTTTCTAGTCAAGGCTTCGCCACGAGCGCGAGTACCAGACCACCCCATTGAGAAGCTAATGCTCTCGGATCATCTGCCCGGCCATTTTGGAGAGCTGGCAAAATGCAGCTGCTGATCACCAAGACCAGTTGGCGCTGGACTCGCAATCCATGGTGGTGAGTGTGGCCCCCTCAGTTTTCTTCGCCTAGACTTCATGGCCTTAAGGGTGCATGATGGTTCGCGTGCTGATTGAAATTAAGCCACAAGCATTTCCACTCAAAACGTGCTGGGGCTGGCGATTACTGGCTGAGGACGTCCATCTGCCCAGCATAAATGATATCCCAAACCCTAAACCTGACATGTAGGCAGAAGAAAATGTATCAGCTGACCACCCTTTTGTCGAGAAGGCGCATGACCGACTTCAGAGGCCACAAGCTGGTGCCGCAGCTGCCTTTACTGGTGGGATTTTTTGTCTTGAGCGCATGAGGAGCCTTCAAGGTGAGCACTGAGGCCATCGTCTTCGACTGCTGTTGTTGCCAAAGTCCGGGTTGAAATTCGCTTGAAATCTGAGCCTTGCAGCACTTGCTGCACGAAGCGAAGGGGCGGCGACCCTGTGTAAATGCTGTTGCCACGTCCTACTCGCGGCGCCCGGGGGAAGAGGAGCTCGCATACTCTGCGACCACATCGACACGCTCCTGCTCGCTCAGCTTGCTCGTGGTGGCTGAATGCGGCGTGTTTGCGCCATACACGTCCTTGCTTGCGCAGCGGCAGTACTGCCTGTTTGCGGCTCGAAGTTGCCTTCCCGAGATCAGAAGCGGATGAACTTTCAACACTGGCTTAGCACTGCGTCTGCGAAGTTTCTAGCCTCCTTGTGCGAGAACGCCAACAGGCAGGTAGCTCATGCAGAACCGCGGGCCATTGAGCATGTTTCGCACCGCCTGTTAAGCTTTTTCCTTCAACCCCTCGGCAAGCAGCACAGGCAACATCACTTTTGTCGTACTTCGATGGACATCAGTCTGGTCATGCAAAGGCCTGCAATCCAACCTCGCCACGAGCATTGCGCGGCTCAGCCATGTACAAGGGTTGGCTGCTTCTCAAGTGGCTTACCCCGTGCAAAGATGCTCGAGTGCTGACCTAGCTCCCATGTTTTCTGGCTCGCTTTGCATGCAGTGTTGTGGAAGCGAGCTATGCTGACGATTGTAAAGCTGCTGTTGGCCAGCATTTGGCGGCACGGATGTCAGGTGAATTCGAAGATATCTCGCGAGGAGGCGGTGTCCAGCCTAGCCCGTTCCGCGGCTTGGGCAGCAAGGTGCTGGTTGCCATCAGATTTCTGCATCAGACCTTGCTGCGCAAGGCGACGGGCTAAGCGACAGTCCCGTCGATTGGCCGTGTCACTGGCCTTGTGTCCAGCAGCTGCCTGGTGTGGAGGCTATGCAGAGCCAATGATGTGCATCACATGTGCGGTTTATTGTCTGAGAGCAAGAAGGAACGCCCGGGACGGGCCTCCCCATCTTACCAAAGTCTTTTCGTTATGCTGAGCTCGCGTCTGGATCGGGATTCGTGCAGCTGCAGACTGCGCAGGCATACGCTAGTGCGCACCAAGCAAAGGCTGGCTGCCTCGGCCGTCCGTGAAAGACCAGTGTTGGCAGATGTTGCGCTTCTGCGATGCGGTGTTGGTCGACTGCCTGATGTGCCATACCACGAAGCGGTCCCTCTTTTGATGCTGCAAACGGTTTGAAGCAGCACTTGCCACCTCTGTTTCACTGCATTCCGTGCGGCCCGTAGCAAGCACGAGTCCTTGGCAGCTGCAAACGCTATGCACCATGCAACACTGTGTTTGGAGCAGTTTTTTCCCATGCAGCCAGCACCATCGTTCTTGTCAGGCTTCGATGGATATCAGTCTGGTGATGCAGAGGCCTCGCTCGTACCACAATGGCCTGGTGCAAGGCCATTTGGAGCACAACCTCGCGGTGAGAACCGCATGGTTCACCCAGGTACCAGTGTTAGCTACTTCTGGAGTGGTTAGTGAGCTGACCTCGCGCAAAGATGCTCCGGCGCTGCCCTAGCTCCAATCTTCCTTGATACAGTTTGCACGTCTTGTTGTGGAAATGGGCTCTATTGACTCTGGCCAAGCCGCTCTTGGCCAGCATTTGGCGGCACGGATGTCAGGTGAATTCGAAGATATCTCGCGAGGAGGCGGTGTCCAGCCTAGCCCGTTCCGCGGCTTGGGCAGCAAGGTGCTGGTTGCCATCAGATTTCTGCATCAGACCTTGCTGCGCAAGGCGACGGGCTAAGCGACAGTCCCGTCGATTGGCCGTGTCACTGGCCTTGTGTCCCGCAGCTGCCTGGTGTGAAGGCTATGCAGAGCCAATGATGTGCATCACATGTGCGGCTTATTGTCTGAGCGCAAGAAGGAATGCCCGGGACGGGCCTCCCCATCTTACCAAAATCTTTTCGTTATGCTGAGCTCGCGTCTGGAACGGGATTCGTGCAGCTGCAGACTGCGCAGGCATACGCTAGTGCGCACCAAGCAAAGGCTGGCTGCCTCGGCCGTCCGTGAAAGACCAGTGTTGGCAGATGTTGCGCTTCTTCGATGCGGTTGCGCTAGGTGCCCTCTGGATACAATGAGGCATAGGATAAAGCGTGATTTCGCACGATGGAGATACCACCTGGACCTGTGTCAGGAAGGTGCCCGAAGCCAGACATGGATACCATGCTGCCTTTCACAATGATCTGAAGCCTTGTTCCGTTCTCATGCCGCCAGCCTTGCTTACACATTTGTTCGTCGGGTAGCCGAGTGATTCGGCCTCTCGCCACATGCATCGCTGCGGGACATTTGCCGTGCATGACTTGCCGAGGGGCGAAGTACAGGCAGGTAGCTCATGCAGAACCGCGGGCCATTGAGCATGTTTCGCACCGCCTGTTAAGCTTCTTCCTTCAACCCCTCGGCAAGCAGCACAGGCAACATCACTTTTGTCGTACTTCGATGGACATCAGTCTGGTCCTGCAGAGGCCTGGTGCCACGCAGCGTGTTCCTGTGTCGTTGCTGCGAGGATGCAATCCAACCTCGCCACGAGCATTGCGCGGCTCAGCCATGTACAAGGGTTGGCTGCTTCTCAAGTGGCTTACCCCGTGCAAAGATGCTCGAGTGCTGACCTAGCCCCCATCTTTTCTGGCTCGCTTTGCATGCAGTGTTGTGGAAGCGAGCTATGCTGACGATTGTAAAGCTGCTGTTGGCCAGCATCTGGCGGCACGGATGTCAGGTGAATTCGAAGATATCTCGCGAGGAGGCGGTGTCCAGGCTAGCGTGTTCCGGGGCTTGGGCAGCAAGGTGCTGGTTACCATCAGATTTCTGCATCAGACCTTGCTGCGCAAGGCGACAGGCTAAGCGACAGTCCCGTCGATTGGCCGTGTCACTGGCCTTGTGTCCCGCAGCTGCCTGGTGTGGAGGCTATGCAGAACCAATGATGTGCATCACATGTGCGGTTTATTGTCTGAGAGCAAGAAGGAACGCCCGGGACGGGCCTCCCCATCTTACCAAAGTCTTTTCGTTGTGCTGAGCTCGCGTCTGGATCGGGATTCGTGCAGCTGCAGACTGCGCAGGCATACGCTAGTGCG
This sequence comes from Symbiodinium sp. CCMP2456, assembly GCA_905221635.1. NCBI lineage: Eukaryota > Dinophyceae > Suessiales > Symbiodiniaceae > Symbiodinium > Symbiodinium sp. CCMP2456. The sequence continues at coordinate 9,901 of CAJNDV010036751.1, read as the reverse complement.
CACCAAGCAAAGGCTGGCTGCCTCGGCCGTGCGTGAAAGACCAGTGTTGGCAGATGTTGCGCTTCTTCGATGCGGTGTTGGTCGACTGCCTGATGTGCCATACCACGAAGCGGTCCCTGTTTTGATGCTGCAAACGGTTTGAAGCAGCACTTGCCACCTCTGTTTCACTGCATTCCGTGCGGCCCGTAGCAAGCACGAGTCCTTGGCAGCAGCAAACGTCATGCACCGTGCAACACTGTGTTTGGAGCAGTTTTTTCCCATGCAGCCAGCACCATCGTTCTTGTCAGGCTTCGATGGATATCAGTCTGGTGATGCAGAGGCCTCGCTCGTACCACAATGGCCTGGTGCAAGGCCATTTGGAGCACAACCTCGCTGTAAGAACTGCATGGTTCACCCAGGTACCAGTGTTAGCTACTTCTGGAGTGGTTAGTGCGCTGACCTCGCGCAAAGATGCTCCGGCGCTGCCCTAGCTCCAATCTTCCTTGATACAGTTTGCACGTCTTGTTGTGGAAATGGGCTCTATTGACTCTGGCCAAGCTGCTCTTGGCCAGCATTTGGCAGCACGGATGTCGGGTGAATTCGAAGATATCTCGCGAGGAGGCGGTGTCCAGCCTAGCGTGTTCCGCGGCTTGGGCAGCAAGGTGCTGGTTGCCATCAGATTTCTGCATCAGACCTTGCTGCGCAAGGCGACGGGCTAAGCGACAGTCCCGTCGATTGGCCGTGTCACTGGCCTGGTGTCCCGCAGCTGCCTGGTGTGGAGGCTATGCAGAGCCAATGATGTGCATCACATGTGCGGCTTATTGTCTGAGCGCAAGAAGGAATGCCCGGGACGGGCCTCCCCATCTTACCAAAATCTTTTCGTTATGCTGAGCTCGCGTCTGGATCGGGATGCGTGCAGCTGCAGACTGCGCAGGCATACGCTAGTGCGCACCAAGCAAAGGCTGGCTGCCTCGGCCGTCCGTGAAAGACCAGTGTTGGCAGATGTTGCGCTTCTTCGATGTGGTTGCGCTCGGCACGCAGTGGGATTGGAAAATCGTTCGTGCGAGTTTGGTTGCTTTGCAGCGCGTGTATAGCTCGGCCGACAACGTCCTCTTTGACCCGGCCTTGTGGAACATTTAGGCTTTAGGGCCGTTTAGGGTTTAGGGTCGTGCCTTCGTGACGGGAGTTCCCTCTTGGAAGCTCTTGGAGCTGTACTCACGAGTCTTGACTCTTGGTCTTGCGGCTTGTCGACTGACGTGGGTTTTGCGGAGCCTGTCAGACAGGTTGCGTTGCTTGAGCACAGTAGGCTTGAGTCATTCCGGACACGTACGGACCTTGGCATGAGTGGTCACAAGGAGAAAGGATGCAAGCGTTGCGTAGCCAGCATTGGGCGTAACACTTGGGTTTCCCAGCAAACCTAGCTTGCAACAGTCAACGCTTCATGTGGCTGCTTCCAGCAGCGGCAGCAGCGGGGGCTGTTGTCTTGCCCTGCCTTGTCAGCATGCTGTAGCTTCAGCTTGTCAGCGCAGCTGTACATCAAGGGAGAAAGTGTTTTCCAATGCTGGCTTGCTCGTACAGAGGCTCCCGGCTGCGGCAAAGGTATGTGTACTTGCGCTGGTAGGTACCAGACTCGCGGACGCATTCTGTGCACGAGCAGTCCTCCACCAAAGGCGCCAAGGCAACAGCAAACCCGAAGCCATTTGGGGTTTAGGGTCTAGGATTTAGGCATATCGTGGGGCCGAAGCTTCAGATGAAGGTGTCAGTCTTTGTGAGGCACCAGCTTCGCCGCGGCATTCTTGACAGATGCCGTAGGGTTTGAGGTCGTCTGCCCAGCGTGTGATATTTGGGGCACCCTAAACCCTAAACCCTATGAAGCATGCTATCGATCTCGGTTGAATCAGCCCTTGCGCAGCGCTTTTTAGGCCGAGCGGCCACAGCACCCCAAGCCCAGCGCCCACTTGCCTGAGGTCGCCGGTGCCCACAAAGCACTACTTTGTCAGCTAGGAAGAGGCAGCTTTTAGGTTGATGGCACGGTGATTTGGGGCTGAAGACTAGCCGATCACCGCGAGCCTGCTGTCGTAGGATTCGAAGGCACCGAGCTGCAGGACATTGCCATGGATCTGCCGGGTACATTCGGAGCACATGACGGGGAGAACGTTGTCACAAACTCGTCTTTAGTTGTGTTGCCTCTGCCTGCGACAGGGTTCCGAAGCTTCGTGATCCTGCGCGCATGCAGAGCTCTGTATCAGAAGGGTCGGGGTCCGCGGTGGTACCGCTTGAAGCGGAAAAGGACAGCTCCATAAGCAGGTTCTGCAGGCATGGTGCAATCATATTTCGACACCCCACACCAGATTTGAGAATGGACTGCAAAGAGACGAGAAGGACGGCCACGATGCGTCTCTTGCCAGTGGACCAACAAGACACATTTTCGGGTACCAGCATGTGATAGTAAAGAAGAGTTTGAGAGCCAGCAGGCATGCATCGCGCAGTGCATTTCGGACGAAGTGCCGCAGAATTAGCGCTGTGCTGCCGTCTGCGTATCTGTCGGCACAGCCAGCCACAGCCTCGCCCTACACGCGTGCATCGCACGCCGGCAAGTGGACGACAAAGACAAGGCAGGCTTGCAAAATCTTGCGAAGGATGAAAGCACTGTTTGAGCGCTTGCCCGGACAAGGAGAAGGGCCAACCCCCGTACCGGCTCATCACTACTTGGGTGTCAGGGACCTAAATGACCGAAGTCTCAGCCACCAACGGCATGATAGAAACAGGCGTGGAGCTCCACAGGTGGATGCCGGACCCCCCGCGCCCTGCCGAGAACGCGGGCAAAGGAGTACGTCCACAACTTGATCAGGCTCCTGTACCGCAAGTCCTTGCGGGTCCCTGCGAAGTCGTGCAAAGACAGACGTGATTTCTTCCCTTGCGCAGAGGCGCAGAGCAGCCTCACCGCGAAGCCCGACGCGGCAGTGAGCCGGTGGCGGCCCCAGGGTGGGCTTCAGTCTTCAGTGCTTGAGCACAGGGGAAGGCACTCGCAGCGCGCAGCCCAAGGACCATGAGCATCCCACAAGAGATGGCAAGGTGGAAGGGGAAGGCAGTGCGGGGTGCCGGCCTTTTCGGCCTCCACTGCTCGGGTGGAGCCTCAAGAAGCCGATCCGCTTCCCGCCGGTTGAAGCCGGAAGTTGAACTTCAAGAGGACACGTGGCTTCTCGACGCTTTGCGCGAGCCCAGGAAATACGAAGCCCTTGCACGCCATTCCTTTCTTTTCGGTTGTTGCAGGTTTTTTTGTGGCCCGATCGTTGATTTAAAGGCCACGGGGGTTTGGGGTCTGGGGCTTGGGCAAGGGAGCAGGTAGCCAGATCCAAGATAAGAGCAGTTACACGACCTCAGCCAGAAAGGAAAGGAGTCTTGCGATGAGCCTGGGCAAAGGACGGACGTTTTGTGATGATGAGTCCACGCTCGACTTCTGCCATCGGCCTTTCTGTCACAGAGATGAGAACGGCCGTTTGTCGCGATCTGGCTGGCTCTAAAGTCCTGTGGGATGGGACGTTGGATGCAACTGTGGAAGTGTGTAAGAGGCGTCTTCGACTAACCCCCCTCTGCTTCTTCAGAGTTAACCCTAAACCCTAAACCCCCCTCTGCTTCTTCAGAGTTAGTTGAAGTATTTCTGAGTTGTCTTCCTTGGATCCCCAAGGGTCGGAGTATACATTCCCACTTGACACCAGCGGGAAGCCAGAGGGTCTGGATTATGACAGCACCTGGGACGCCATATCAAGGCGAATCTTTGCAGACTCGGGACACTTGCAGCTTCTGCGCCGAGAAGCCACCCGGGGGTTGGGGACCCTAATATGGTACCCCAAATCATAGGATCCTTCTTATAAGGACTCCCAAATAAGGTACCCCCTATTTCGGAAACCCCCACCTGTGCCCCGTGCCCTTGCTCCGGAAGATGGGTGGAGGCCCTTGAGGTGCAGGTCCAGGCTTCTGCAGCCCAGTGCGAAGGCCCTCCCTTCTGCTGCCTTGGATGGTGCGCTGCTGCATTGGCCCTCGTCCCCTCTGTCTCTGTTGCTTCATGAGCCTTTGCAAGCATGGTGTTCCGTTTAAGGCAAACTCGGTAGCCGCTTGGCGCAACCTGAGCAGCACGGTGGCCGACGGTTGAGCTCAGGCAAGAGTTGAGTCACCATGTGTCTCGAACTCCATGAGGTGTGGTGTCTGGAACATAGGCCTGATCTGATGTGTTGTAAATGCGCGAGGCCAAAAGCAGGGCCTGATCATGCAGTGTCATGTTCAGTTCGACTTGGATCCCTGCATGATTCCCTAAACCCTGAACCCTCAACCTGAAACCCAAACCCCTGAACCCTCAGCGGATTGTCTACTTTGGGCTCCAGTTCTCGCACAAGCGACGGGCACAAAGCAGGCCCCAGTTGCTTCGGAGGTGGGAGGAGAATGTGTGTATACATATATACACATACATATATGTTACTTCTCTGTATGTATGTATGTATGTATGTATGTATGTATATATATATATATACAAAGAGGGATGTAGATACTTGCACATTTGTGTATATATGCACATACATATGTTTATATTTTTCCTGTATATTCATTTTAGATTGTATACATATATATATATACACACATAGATAGATGCCACATGCATTTATCATATTGCTCAGGATACAGGGTTGGGGCTTAGATGTTCAGCTGGTTCTCGGTTCTGAATTAACTCACTAGCCAGGAATGTATTTTGGGTTTGGGGTAAGGGTTGGGGTTTGGGGGATTGGAATCGTTTTGACCTGAGGTTTTCAGTCGGGTGTCAGCTAGAGCGACGGTTGAGTTGTAGATTTCATGGTTTAAACCAAGGACTGCGTGTGCCTGCGCGCATGTGTGTAGTGGATAGGTACGTATCTATCTATCTATTTATCTATCTATCTATTTATCTATCTATTTATCTATCTATTTATCTATCTATTTATCTATCTATCTATCTATCTATCTATCTATATTTACACATTCTTACATGTAGCTTTATAGTAACTCTACATAGTATATGTCCGTCTATCTTCCTCTCTCTCTCTGTCTGTGTGTGTGTCCTCGTGTATGCGGATAGCCATCTGAAGTCTATATTATAATATGGAGATGGACGGAAACTCAAGTGCAGACGGAAGGTATCAAAATCTCTCGCATGCTACGTGGTAGCGTTGCCGGCACCAGGGCATACAGGCATTCAGTTACGGTCTGTTTGTGCAGGAGCAGTGCAAGACAGTGCAAGAGCTTGGTGCTGAACTTTACATGGCCGCAAATTGCAGCAAACGCAACAACTACCGTGAGCAAGTAAAACCAGCGGACCACCCTTGCTGGCATCAGCTTTCATTCGCTGCGTATTTCCTCGTGAAGATCTAGAGTACCTCGCAAGCCTTCGCTTCCTGCAGCTTAGTTCATTGTCCCTTGCCGCATGGCAGCGTTCATGTAGCGACCGTCAGTGCCTTAGTGAGGGGCTGAGTTTAAAGTTGAGGGGGCAGGGTTACCTCCCAAAACCCTGAATCTCATATGTCATACTAACTTGGAGTCTCCTGTTTATGTTGTTTTAGTGCTGCTTGCGCCTGTTGTCTTTCAGAAGCTTCTTGTTGCCACTGTTCTGGATCTCGCAAAGCCAGCGCAGGTTGGCAAAACTTGCTTCTGCTACGGTGCCTCTGTGTATGTGTGTGCGCTGTGGAGCCTTTGGATAGGCAATCGTCTCAGCTCTTTTCACTTTTCTTCTTCACCTGGGAGGTTTCGGGAATGTTCGTACGGCTCTGATAGCTATCGTCACGTTTATTGCTGTTGACATCCGAGGTATGGGGGCCGACAGCAAGCTGAGTGCAGAGGTTGGAGGGGGATCTTGGAGATGGTGGTAGACATTACAAATCCAATACATAATGAACTGTGACGAAACTATAATACCCTAAGCCCTAAACCCTATTGTATCATATTATACCATACTATACTAGTGGCGGTGGAAGTGCCCTCCTCAAGCGCTGCCTTTGCGAGTGCTGTGTTTTGGGTGGTGGTGCTGCTGCAGTGCTGCCGAGGGTTTAGGGTTTAGGACAACTTGCGTATGATTTGATTCGATGATGGGGGCTGGGCATTACATGTGGCATCCGTGACCCTAAACCCTAAACCCTAAACCCTAAACCCTAAACATCGAGAGAGCAGGGTCTGCAGCCAACGCACCATGGCGATTCATTCAGGCAAGGCTTCGCTACTCCTGTCGCCTGTTACTGCCCTGCGTTCCACAGCGGGTTTGATATTGCGTGCCGGCCGGGGGTGGGGATTTTGCGTCTGTGCTGACGTTCGAGATGTGTTCTCGCAACTACTATGGTACATTTTGTCGATGTGCTTGATTCGCACGGTCCGGCATGTTGTGACAGTATCCGACACGCGGCTAGGCCTGAGTGGCTGGACTCCTTCAGGGAGTCTTCGAACCATGCACGGCGCAGGCTTCAACGCTTTCGGGGTCGAGAGGGTGTAGGGTACAGAGGAGCAGTCTCAACTCAGTGCCGGTTGCAGAGTTAACATCAAGCTGAAATAGAGCAGGCACTGCTGGCAGGACCTCGTGACAAAACCCCCAGCCGACCTGCGTGGTGGGTCAGCATGTGTGGGCATTGTACGGCAGTGCAGTCATAGTTTTGTCTGTCTTGTTGCTCTTACCGTATCAACATTGTCATGGCATCTTGTTGGAAGCCGTAATAAAAGCAGGATGAATTTGATCACCAGCGCCAAGTTTGGTTGATCACGTTCTGGGCCTCAAACCTGATTCCGAGAGATTTTTCATCTATGGTCCAACATGCCCTGCATGCCGTTTAGGCCCCCAAGGTACTGACACAGTGCACACATGACAGACATCCCACTCGTCCGGTTCCCGAGCTCGTTACACGTGGCGGAAGGACTGACTTTGGGTGTAGGGCTTAGGGTTTGGAGGCGAGAATTTACGGTGTACGGCAGGCACTAAAGCAGGCGGGTCCAAGACTTCGCCTTCGAAATTCGCGGGGGGCTTCGGAGTTTAGGAGAGCATAAAACCGTAAACCCTAAACCCTAAACCCTAAACCCTAAACCTAAAACCCTAAACCTTAAAAGACGAAGGACCAATGCGAACCCGTTCCGGCCTGGACTTTCGGGAGGAATTTCCTATGTACACCTTGCCTCTCTCCGCATTCCTCGAGCTCGTCGAGCTTTCTGCGCACGAGGACATGATGAAAGCGAAGTGTCTCACTGTCTTCGACGAGAGCATGGGAAGGGCAATGTTTATTTCACACCAGTGGCTGGCGAATCGACATCCTGATCCCAACGGCGAGCAACTTCAGGTTTTGCAAGAGGCTCTGCGAAATCTTATTGCTGGGGTGGCCCAAGTGAGCCAACCGGTTCAGTCAGAGCTATTTCACGGTCGTATGCCATGTCCAACAGCATCGGAGCTCAAATCCACGCCTCTCTACGTCTGGTACGATTTCTTGTGCTGCCCGCAAGATGCATCTGAACGCGCAAGTCGTCATCGTCAGCGTGCGATTGGCAGCATACCTTCATATGTTGCGAAGTGCAAATACTTCGTAGTTCTCTGCCCCGCGCTGGCGCATGCAGACCACAGAGTGACTCTCTCATATGAGACGTGGGCCGGAAGAGGCTGGTCGGGGGTTTAGGGTTTAGGGTTTAGGGTTTAGGGTTTTGAAAAATGAGATTGCGAAGTGTCTCGCAAACTGCCGGAAGGGGGGCAAAAGTAAGTCTGGTACTGCTGTTATTCGGCAGCCGAGACCCTAAACCCCAAACCCTAAACCCTAAACCCTAAACCCTAAACCCTAAACCCCAAACCCAAACTAAAACCGATGCACCCTCAGGCTGGTGCCGAGCCGAGAAGATGGCTGTGGACCTTGCCGCCAGGAATGACAGCTGCACCATGTTTAGGGTTTAGGGTTTAGGGTTTCGGGGTTTAGGGTTTAGGGCTTAGGGGTTTAGGGGTTTAGGGGTTTAGGGGTTTAGGGGTTAGGGGTTTAGGGTTTAGGGTTTCGGGTTCAGGAATGACAGCTGCGCCATCATCATCGAGAGCCAGACCCATGCGAAGTTGCACTTTCAGCTTCTTAGGTCTCCTCCTGCGATGGGAACGTTTTCCGTGGAGTCCGACAGGACGAGGATCGGGCAGATGCTCGTTCACATGGTGTGGAACAAGCTGCTCTACTACCGGGAGGCAGGCGACATGCACAACTACAGGCTTCTCTTGAACGAGCAGAAGTCACGCTGGTTCCAGGGTCTCAGCATGGACCCGATTGACGGTTTGGTCGAAGGTTTCGTGACAGATGCCGACCCCTTCGATCAGCCAGGGGAGTTTGAGCTGGCACGGTTCCTGCACCAGAACGGCTTCCGAAGTCCGCTAGAGAGGGACTCGGCTGGCTGGTCTCCGATTTGCTTTGCTGTTGTGAAGGGCAGTGCGAATTTGGTGCAATCCTTGCTTGCTCGCCGAGCTGATCCCAACGATGCCATCACCAAGGCCAAGAAGGAGCTGGCGATGCCCAAACGCTTCTCGCTGCTTTCTCTGGCGGTGGTGTACCACAATCAGGATGTCCTGATGACGCTTCTATCGGCAAGGGCTTACGTTCATGCGAGGGACGCACGACAGGCCACTGCTATCATGTGGGCAGCAGTGGCCAACGATGCAAGCGGCATCCGGTGCTTGTGCCAGGCAAGGGCCGATCCTTCTGACTCTTGCAATCCTGGTATCAGCACACTTCAGGCGGCCTGCTCATTCGCGTCTCTGGATTCCATGGCGGAGCTGAGATCACAGGCTCCTTCCTTAAGCCTGAGGTTTTGCCTACACTATGCTCTCATGTTTCAGGGCGGCTTCTCCGAGCCCATCAGTTTTCTGATACAGGCGAGGGCAGACGTGAATGAGAGGTTCGAAGCGGAGGGGAAGCTGTGGTGGTTGATAATGAAGCTCGAAAGCATCCGGCACAAGTTCAACCCCTCTCGCTTGACCCTTTTGTCACATCACCACGCTGGCGCAACACCACTGATGTTTAGCATCCTCAGTGGCTGCTTTGGCGTGGTTCCTCTCTTGCTTGCTGCAGGAGCTTAGGGACCCAAAGAGGACATAAGCATAAGCACGTTACAAGGATATCCCTACCTCCTTGGGCTTCATAATAAGGGGGGTTTATATGGGATATCCCCATGGTTTTGGGACGCCAGGAGCCAGGCTGGATGTTCGAAACTCCCGGAAGCAGACCGCAAGCGATCTCGCCCTGGCCGTCCGAGCTCCCAGTGCCCTGCTCCAGCAGTTGCAGCAGGCCCCGAGTACTTTCGAGGATCCTGGCTCGCCCGCGCCTGAGGATACCTTCTTCATCTAGAAGTTTTTTCAAGAAGATATGGGAGTTTCCGGAAATTAGGGTACCGTATTTTGGGGTCCTTATAATAGGGATCCAAAAATTTAGGGGTGCTATATTAGGGTCCCCTATTTTCGGAAACCCGCTGTAGGCATTATTCTCCTGCCACACTGTGCAGTAGTGTGCAAAGGTCAAGATTCCAGAGTGTAAGTACCTCCGTTTTTTGGTTAAATTTCGGCCGGACCCGCAAACGCGGATGCCGCCCCCAGGCCAGTGTGTAAATATACCACAATGGGCATGCTTGACCGGCTCTGGCGTCTTTCAGAACGGGCCCGCGAAACGGGTTGCCGCCCTCCTAGACTGGGCCTGAAAGAGTACCATAGGATGATGGGATGTAGTAGCCAGAGTTGTGCAGAAAGCATATGAGTCAGATAGATGTCCGTACTTGTAAACCCAATCCCTAAACCCTAAACCCTAAACCCTAAACCCTAAACCCTAAACCCTAAACCCTAAACCCTAAACCCTAAACCCTAAACCCTAAACCTTGTAACCTTACCTACAAAGTCCCCACACCCAAAACC
>CAJNDV010036749.1:9270-21596 GCA_905221635.1 Symbiodinium sp. CCMP2456 | reverse complement strand
GCGAGCAAGCTCAAGGTGTTGATGGTTCGCACCATCGGGCGCTCGGAGGTGGAATTCACCAAAGATGATATCAGATCTTTGGCTAAGAAGACCAGAGGTGTTCAAACCGCCAATATGTCCCACTGCGCCGCCCGGAAAGGACCGTGGCCGAAACCCGAGTTGGCACAAGATCTGCCGCCGGACCAGTGGCCCGCAGATGTTGTTTGCTATGCAGGCATCACACACTTGCGAGTTGACTTGGATGTGATCCTTCTGGTGTGGGATAAGGTTGATTTCATTAATACATCTGACCTTGACTTGAACGTATCCGTGATATACGCACCGAAAACCCGCAAGCTCAACGCTTGTTTGCTTCATCTGTCTGAAACGGTGGTGTCAGCATACGACTATGTGTGGCTGGCAGATGGAGATGTGAATGTCTCGATGGTGAACTGGTTCGCCTTTTGGACACAGATGCTGTATTTTCGCCCGCAGGTTGCCCAGCCTGTTGTTTTGGGTCTGGGAAACAGGAGACTCATGACAAGATGGCACGGTGGAGAGACTTAAAAAAAGGGGACATCCTGCGAATTCCGCCTAGCAAAACCGGGTGGCACGTTGATCCCACCTTGATCGCTGCTGAGGTTGGGATCGTTGAGATAATGACGCCTGTGCTCACTCCGCAGGCATGGATGGCTTTAAGAGCAGAGCTTCTCCGAAATGGCAAGGCCATGCAGTGGATCGGTCAAGGCGCCACATGGTGTGTGGATGTGAGGTGGTGTGACTTGGCTCGTGCTGCGCTTGGTTTGCACGTCGCCCGGGAACCGGACGTCTGCATCGGGAGCGGGGAAGAGATGTTTGACAAGAAACAAGGGCGTGGTCCTGGCGAGCGGCCCTGGGAGCCCAGGGACCTGCCTGCCTGTTTAGTATTCTATCAGACACCTGTGCGTCATCACGACTATCGTTCGCTGAACAAATCCGGAGACTTCCACTGGAAGGATGTCATGTTGTGCAGCGAACTTCATATGGGGGCGCAGGTGACGAATGCCAGAAGTCGGTGCTCCTATCGCGCTTTCTACGAGTCAGATCTACTGTAGCAGCCAGCTCGGGGTTCAATGGGAGCAGCACGACCTTGCCAAACAGAGAGCTTTTGCGGCCTTAAGCACGCGTGAGTGGTATCGCTTTCGGGTAGAGGTACTTTAGCTGAAGCTCTACACCCGCGGGCCATCACGGTATGGTGCCTTTCTGGCCCGAGGCCATTCTCTTAGCGTTTTTGCTCGTGAGGCCTGGTGGCTCCCGCTCAAGTCAATGTCTTGATTTGTGCATCTTGGCGCTCCTGGTCTGAAAGTCGTGAGGCTCTATAGTTTGAGTGCAGGCGGCAGTTTCAAAGATAGACCTGGCAATGGGCAACTGCTAGGGAAAAGCCTTCTGTGGGTAACTGGTCAGAGAGGGTGTAGGTGCTCCTGTTGTTGTGCAGTTACTCCGCATGCCAGTGTCCATTTTTGAAAAAGTTCGGCCGAGTGCTTTGCTGACGCTTAACAGAACCCCGGCCCCTGACACAAATTGCGCAACAGTGTTTTCAGAGCAAAGACTGCCAAGTGAACTCAACTTCGGCCCAACTCTGGTGCTGGCAGCTCGGGTTTCGAAGATGGACCTGGCAATGGGAACGGCTTTGGAACAGCCTTGTGCAGATGTCTACTCCGCGAGTGTGTTTATTGCTCAGCTAATACGTCTCACACAAAGCTCAAGCAATCTGACGAAAAGTCGCCTTTGGTTCTCTCCGCAAGGCCAAGAGCGTGCTCCATGGGCACGAAGACTGCGTAGATGAACCAAGCACCAAGAAGTCCTACAACCTCAACATTCCTAAACCCTACACTGTCAAAACCTACCGAAGCCAAGAAGCTGCTAAATGCCGCTTGAACTCCGCGGTGTTTCGGCTCGCCAGCTGGCCGCGACTTCGAGAGGTCGAGAGGAGCCGGCGAAGGAGGCGGGGCCTGACTTTTCAGGGAGCAGGGAGCCAGACACTCCCAATACTGGAGGGGACCCGGTCGGGGACCGACACTTGTTGGAGCCCCTTGCATTGCATGGCGCCCAAAGAAGTGGTGAGACCAAAATGGGCGATTAGCTGCGATTGAAGATGCAAAGTTGCGACACGACTCACAACCGATGTGCTTTCGACGATGGCCGTGGCTCTGTGTTGTTGACGCGTCTCGAGTTGGGATGTCGGATGGCCAGGTTCGCACCTCGGTGGGCTGTCGGAGCCAGCTGGACGCTGGTGGCACCGCTGAATTAGACCGGCTGCTGCCAGTATCCTTTGCCTATTTCTCAAAAGTTATTTGTGAGAGCTTGCTTGGTCAACTGCTCCCTTGCCGGTTGTCTTGCTAGCTCCCCAACTGCCTGCCAAACTTTGGACTGGACATCTGTTGCTGTCTTTCCGTCGGACAGGGCTTCGAATGCAGGGACGGCATGAGAACATGTCTGAACTTTGCATGTGGTTGCCGCATGATTTGTGTGGTTTGGCTCTCAACCACCCTTTCTTCACTGCGATCCTAAACCCTCAGCCCCAGCATTGCCAGGATGACGGTGGCACACATCCTGGATTCGACAGCCGCCTCGCCTCAGCAGCTTTACATCGCGCGCAGGGCATTGAGAGCCTCCTACAGCGGCAGCGGCGGTGGCACCTTTCCCGTAGTTGCGCTGGACTCGGTGAAGTCGGAGAAGAGCGGAGAGGTCGATCCGGGGATTCTTATTTCGCCGATCAAAGAAAACTTCAGACCCCAACTTTACCGCAACCGAAACCTTGAATCCGAAAACAAAGGCCGGAGTAGGAACAGGATCAGCTAAGTCCGAACGTAATTGAATCACGGGCCTGCCATTCGTTCATGAAGCATCCCAACGGCTGCAGAACTGTTTTCAGGGTTATTTCAAGCTCAGAAGCTTAAGTTCACCATACCCCGGAAGAGCTGAAAGTTCATCTGCTTCAGGGCTGGCAACAGAAACCTACATGCTAGGATCCTCATCACCCTTGACATTGGAACCGGCGTTTCCACGACCTTGGCCTGCCCAGTGGTGACATGCCACGTTCTACTGACTTTGGACCTCGAATAACCAAGCCGCAGGAGGGCGATGTCAACAGATGCAAAGAGCTGCTGCAACCCGTGGTAATTGATCGTGCAGCATTGCAGAGGACAGCCAAGCTCTACAATGCAAGACAGCACGCTGTGAAACATCCGATGTTAGTCCGATTCGCCGATCCAACTGCGCCGTAGACCCCTAATCCTAATACCCTTTATAACCCTTATATACCCCTTATATAGTCTCATAAAGCCCCCCATATAACCCCAAGGGTCCCTTTAAGGGTCCATGCCCCAAATCCGAGCACCGTTCCGAAGGCCTTGGCCGTGCCTTTCCTGGATCCGCAGAGGGAGCCCTCGTCGGGCTCGAAGGTCTCCAAGGCCGTCTCCTCGAATAAGGAGGGCCGCGCGGCGGCATCTTGGGCCGGTTGTCCTGATCTTTCGAGATTTTTTGGTTTTGGACTTGTTCGAATATGGTTAGTTCTGTAAATTAGGGTCCCTTTCGGGGTTCCTTTTTATAAGGGTGCCGTACTATGTTGGGGCCCTAAAAAGGGACCCTATTTTAGAGAACTATCCATATCGATCTCCTGAAGGGGGGCGAAGGGAGCCCGACTGTCGAAGGGGCTTGCCGAGGCTCCAGCGCACCTAGGTGCAACATAGGGAGAGAACATGGTGCAGAGACCTTGTTATGTCATTCATCACGAATCTGCGATGCCACAGCCCCATTGCACATCTCTTCCACGAATCCCTATACACTTCTGGTAGAGAATTTCCGCCCAATCTGCTCTAATCATTCCGGCCCGGGAACCTAAACGCTTCCGGATTTCTGACCCTGGTGCGGTTTGGGGCCACCTTTCAGGCCTTTGCAAAGCTTAGCCCTAAGCCTCAAAGCCCAAAGCCCTGACCAGCCTGCAATGTGTCCCTGCTGGGAGGCAGGGAAACCTTCAGGCTTAACATGCCTCAAAACCACCAAACAAAGCATCCAACAAGGCGAAACTGAGGCACGTCGTATCGGATCACCAAGCCCAAAGCGCTGAACCCAAAACCCCAAGTCCTAATGAGGCCTTGAGGAGGTGTCAGTGACTGCGTCCCTACTACTGAAGCTTTCAATTGCTGTCAGATGCGTTTGGCAAAGCTAGAGGCTTTCAACGGTTCTCTCCGGCTTAACCCTCAATGCGAGCTCGTCCTAGCTAGGCGCGAAAATGAGGCCTTGAGGAGATCTTCTACTCCCCCTTCACTTTGCTGCTCGTCTTCGTTCCCTTGGGAGCCGCCTCGGAGACGCTCGGCTGGGGCGATGGCTGGACCTTCGTGCTGAACTTCGTGGCGCCCGGTCTGAGGTTGAGGGTTTGGGGAGTTTAGGAAAATTTATGGTTCACGGTGTAGGTTATGAGGTTGGCAGTTGAGGCTGACAGAGCTGTGAGCGAGAGAGAGAGAGAGAGAGAGAGAGAACGAGAGCGAGCGAGAGAGAGAGAGAGAGAGAGAGACAGAGCGAGAGAGAGAGAGAGAGCGAGCGAGCGAGAGAAAGAGAGAGAGACGGAGAGAAACGGCGTAAAGTTTAGGGCTCAGGGTTTGACTTTCCTGAACAGCTTTTCAGTGTCGGTTTTGGGTTCGGCGTGCGGATTGAACTCCTCGGATGATGCCAAGGTCTTAGGGCTTGCTGGGTTCCTTCAGTTAAAACCTCCCCCTATGGCCTAGCACACAGGGTTAAGCGTTTGGGAGCGATTGGCCGACTTGCAATCTTAGGCTGTTGAGGGATGTGTGAATCAGTGTAGGCTTGAAGAAATCCGACACTAAGCTCATTTGACTTACAATAATGTGCTCCAAAAGCCTACCTAGTCCCTCAAAGACATAATAAGCCCAAACCTGTTCAAGTTCAAATGAATAAGGTCCACGAATCACACCACTAAAGCTCTCAGAGTCACTTCGACGAAGCATTCGGTGCTTTGCCGCCGAAGCATGGGAGTGTGGGGAGCCCGGAAACCTCGAAACCAAAGAAGCCCAGTTTTGAGAGTCGAAAGTTCAGCAAGAACATCTCTGGTCATCCTGAGCTCGCCAGAAAGCCTCAGTAGCTGAGCAGGCGGTTTACATAGCCTACCAGAATCTGAGGTGAACTTGATGTTGGAAGCCCTAAGCCCTACACCCTGAAACCCCGAAGCCCCTGACCCTGAAACTGAAAGCCCTGAGCCCTAAGCTTCCAAGAAAATCACCCTAAACCCACAACCCTGAAAACAGAACCCTCAAGTCCCAAAACCCTGAGCGCCGAGACCTTCAACCCACAAGAAGTTGAAACGACACAGAGCCGGTTGGCATGGCCCGCGAAAGGATGACGTCAACTCGAGAAGTGTACCAGCCCATAAAGCCTAACTCCTATAAGCCCTATGCCTTAAGACCCTAAGCCTTAAATCCTAAACCCCAAACCCTGAAAATTTAGGGGTTTAGGGCCTACGGTTTAGGGTTTAGGGTTTTATTGCACAAGTCCTGATGCAAAAAAGGGTTTCAAAAAAGGGCCTAGGGTTTAGGGAGAAAAGAACCCAAACCCTCAAAAACTTCAGAGTTCAGAGGCCCTCTTGCCTTTGGCGAAGTTCCTGGGCGACGCGACGGAGGCTCCGGGTTTTTTCTGAGGTTTGGGGTTTACCTACAGTCGCCATTGCCGTGCCTTTTTTTGGTTTAACCAATTATATGGGTTCAGGGTTGAGGGTTGAGGGTTTAGGGTGAAAGACCTCGTTCAACAGAAAGGTTAAGGATAAATGTTCAGGATCTCAGAAGGTAACCCCAAAAAGGAACTACAATGGAGACTCTACCACAACTCGGACAATCCGGGCGAGTTCTATCGGGCAAAGTCGGCGTGAAACCACGAGAAAGCCTCATGTCCCCGGAACTATGCAGGGAACTGTTGGGTTTGGGATTTCGGGCTGGCGATTGCTGGTCCGTCGGGGCTGATTAGACTTGAGTCCAGTAGCAACAAAGGATTTACGGCTTAGGACTTTTGAAGGTAGCGGGGGGTTTAAAGTTTAGGAGTTAAGATCACAGATTTTAATGCGTGGGTTTCAAGCGCAGGGGTTAAGATATGCTTAAGTGTATGGCCTCGCGGTTCAGGGTTGTTCTGGTTTAGATTCGGGGGTTTGGGGGGCAATTAGCTGCGTGGGGTCCGTAGAAAGAGGATCCCGCAGTTGCTTTGGGCCCCTTATGTCTTGTGTCGTTAGGAGCTTGCCGTGGCCATCAAGAACGATGCGGTGGCCGGTATGCTGAATGCCACCTTCGGCGTCTTGGCTGTGGCGGTGTTTCATTTTCCTTCAGTTTTGTCGGAGACTTCGGCCTTCCCCTTATTGGAGCCATTCTTGGACCTTTCGGAGTATTCGCGAGTGGTACCGAGAGCTGCCAAAGCTTGTCTATATCTATATACTCTGTATGGATGCCCCTTTTTCAACTCGGGCCCATGGCTGCCTCCCCTCCACATTTTCTGGGGCGCGAGAGGATTCCAACGACCTGAGGGATCCATGGCCCTGCTTGCACCTTTATCCCCCTACTCCTAAAGTCCTAAAGTGGAGCTTGGAGTTCTACTCTTTCTCAGCTTCTGGTTCACGAGCACGCGCATCAGGATCACGATTATGATCAATGTTCAATAATTAGTCTCCAGCTTCGTTTTGTTCTTGTGTTCTTAGATCTTATTGTCCTTCTTTTGTCATCCTTATCACTGCCGCGACTCTCCATCACTTTTGTCACTGCCGTCTCGGCGATGTGACCCTAAACCCTAAACCCTAAACCCTAAACCCTTAGTCTCTGCTTTCTTCGGGTCCACCTCGGCTCCCTGCTTCCCAGGCAACGTGGTCGAGATGATGATCACAGTCAACACCCTAAGGTCGCGGAAGCTCCTGGGCCAGTACCGATGACAGCAACAACAGTTGATTGAACATATATATATATATATATGTGTACATATAGTATAAATATTAGAATATACAATGAAATGCATATATATATATATATATATATGTATACATATGTATATATTTAGCGACAACAGAAGTTAGCAGTGCTCACGGAGCTCTGACTCAGCACAAGAGAGTGTGCACTGTGGCCTGGTTCTTTTGTCCCCTTTTTGAATCCTCCTGCGCCAAACATGGTCACGGCTGTCCGACTGTGAAGGCCGGCCTGAACTCTAAGCCATGAGCAATCACCCACATTGCACTAGTCACTGTTGAGGTTCTGGGTGCGTCGAGTGCGAGTGCAAAAACAAGCCTTCAGAGTTGATCTCAAGGCCATGGAGCCAACATCAGTACTAAAGCTGCAAGCCATCTCAGCCCATACAGCTCTAAAGCCCTGCAGCCCTGAAGCCCAAAGTCAACAGTGAAAGGTGCTTGCTTGGGCTGTTGTCAGTTCAGGATGCCCTTCGCCGAGCGCACCAGCGTGGTGAAGTGCACCCTGCTAGGATCGATCCTATCGAACCTTCTGCGCCTTAGCTGCAGGGACAGGATAGTGTTCATTTGGGCAGTAATCGAAAAATCATCAACGGCTTTCCGGTTAGAGCGGGAAAACCACTGGGAGCCTCCCAGATCGCGCGGTGTGATCTTTAGCTATAGACGTCCATTTCAAACCTCCTATGAGAGTTCCTGTCTTTCTGTCCGCGGGGCCATGCCTTGAGCCAATGCACGGAAAGCTGTGGAATAGCTGAAGATCTCTACTATAGAGGCCAAAATTATTACCGATACTATTTTTGGGGCTCCTTGTTAGGGTTATAGTAAAAGATACCCCAAGACTCTATTCTAATTGTTTAGGCCCTTACATTAGTTCATGCTGTGACTACCTGAGGCCTTCCTTGCCGTTCCTTATCATAAGTAAAGCATAGCATACCCCGAAACCTTGTTTTAGTTGTCAAGGCCCCATGTGAAGCCTGTAAGTCCTCTGCCAGCTGAAGGCTGGTGCTGGGAATGTCCTTCTGCTTCGGTGGCCTGACACAGGCCTGCAGGGCTTAGGGTTTAGGGTTTAGGGTTTCGGGTTCAGGGTTTAGGGTTTAGGGTTCATGATTCTGAGCAAACAAGCAAGTAAGTGAACACCTGAAAGCATGTCTGTCTGTCCCTCAGCCTGTCTGTCTGTCTGCATGCCCGCCTGCCTGCCTGGCTGCCTGTCTGTCTGCCTGTATGTACAGAGAGAGAGAGAGAGAGAGAGACGAACATTTCCTGATATTTCATTTGTTTTTGCTTAGATCCCAGTACATACTTACAGGATAGTCAGTATAGCATGCCCTAGAACTTAAATCGAGTGTAAGCCTTTGTGAAGGCCTGTTGCAAGTGGAGACTCTGGGGAAGCTTAGTCTGGCTGTGTGTGGCTGGTTGTCAAAATTAGGGTCCCTTTTTGGGTACCCTAAATATTAGGTGCCGTATTATACTACGGACCCAAAAAGGGACCATAATTTTGACAACCACCCGTGTGTTGTTGGGGATCTTGGGTTGACTGGGTTGGAAGGTTAGTGGGGAGTTGAGTCAGTTGGGGAACCTTGCTGTGCTGTTTCAGATGCCTGCTTAGGCCAGGTTGCCCCATCGTAGTGCAGGGGCCTGAGTTTTTAGAATTGCTATAATTATAGTATAATCTACCCCCAAACCCTATTCTAACTATGAAGGCCCCCCACATTAGCGACGTTCGTGGAGGCTGTGGGGAAAGGGCCGACAGAGAAAGGCCACACTTGGTTTTGCAGGCCTTCATGGACCGTGTGGACTCCCCTCTGTGCCAGCGGCTACTTCCCTAAAGCCCCCACGAATGAATGGCTACAAAGACCAGGGGACTAGGGCCGCTGTTGCCTTCCAGAATCAACCCTATGTATTCAAGAGGTGGTGGGTTCAGGGTGGAGGCTGCAAGACTCCTGGGGCCCTCATGAAGAACCCCACACGTCTCGCAGCCCAAACCGGCCGCTAGCTTGGTTTCCCGATAGCGCAGCTAGCTCGTGGCTTGCGCGTCGCTCCAAAATCGTTCCCTGACACATCGCTTGGGTGCCTGCGATGGTTCGCAGCAAGAACGGCTTCTCACACAAGAGGTCTTGGTGCTGGTTGCTCCAACAGGCTGGTGCTACGACGGCACAGACGGAGGAATGACTGCTGACGCAAGACGGAGGAGGCATGAAAGGAAGCACATGCGGAGATGAGCAAGAATCAATTAGAATAGGGTTTTGGGGGCTCCTTATTATAATTGGTATGGCTCGATGTAATCATAAACCCAAACCCTCGACCCTAGTGTAGGGGCCTAAATAATTACCTATATTATTTTTGTGGTTCATGATTATCATTATTGTATAATGGGCCCGAAAACCGAAAACCCTATTCTAGTTATTCTAGTTATTAAGGCCCCAATACTAAACATTCAGACCTCGGGATTTTGAGAGCACTGGCCAGCCAGGTGAAAGTCGAGGCGGCCACTGTTATGGTTGGTGGGGAGCCTCTGGCACGAAAGGGTCGACTTCTGTAGGGGCTTCGGGTTTGGGGGTTCAGGATAAAGAAGTTCTGTACTTATACGGGTTTCTTCAAACTTCGGGGTCCTTTTGTTGTAAGGATGCTTGCAATTCTACTAATAATATTCAGGGTCTACATTAAGACTTGTTTATGTTTCATTTTACTTTTCGTATTCAAGCGCACATTTCACTCAACCATGCTGGGGGAAATTCTGTTCCCACACTTGTTTGTTGAAGCAGCCGGTTTTCCGGTTCCGGATTTGAGGCTGCGGTGTGAGAGGTGACTGTACTTTCACACTTGACAATGGCCCACATCAGATGAAAAGTAATGTAGGAACTTGATTTTCGTTTCCCTGGTCCCATAGCACCCAAAATATTCGGGTCCATAATTAAGAACCCTAATCAAGGCCCAGGGATACGAACCAGGTTCCTATATTAACCTAGCCATGTTGAGAATGGTGACAACCATCCTAGAGGCCGGCGGCCCACGCTCGAAACACAGATCCCGTCAGCAGCAAGAGCAGCAAGACCCGCAGAATGAGCCCTAGTGTAGGAACCTGATTAAGAAACTCTGGGCCTTTCTTGGGGTTCTTAATTATGAGCCCTAATGTTTTGGGGTTATAGGGCCAGGGTTTCTTAATCAGGTTCCTACATTATGCCTCAAAGCAGCTTCGGGATCCCACAGTGCATGGCAGGATTTATTCCAAAGGGACTATCTGAGTGCCCCCTGAATTCGCGAACCCAGGCCAGTAGGTAACTGGGCTTTGGAGTACCATACTTTAATACTTTTTTTGGGACCTGTTCCTTAAAGGAACCATTATGAAATAAAAGTCTATACTTTTTTCTGCCTGGTTACTTCAAAGCCCAGGTAAGGTTCATGGCTTGAGGCTGGGCAAGCTTTAGGGATGCCTGAGCCTCCGCTTTGGGAAAACCTCCTGGGTTTTTTGGGCTACTTTGCGTGGAGTTAAAGGGTGGCGCAGGCGCTTTTTGGGCTCGGCGGTGCAGGCCGGTGTTGCCTCGGCCCTGCTGCTGCCTTTGCGTCGAATCGCCTGACTGGCTCAGGAGAAGGAGCAGAAGTTCGCCATGAAGGGTGTGATCATGAGCATGGGCTTGCTGATATTCTGCTCCTCTGGCTAGATGAGATACTGGCTCAGACAGAGAGTCATCACGAGGCTCTTCCATCCCCCAGTCGCGCACGAAGCTTCTTGGAAGATGCCCTACTCTCAGGCTGCATGTCCTTCGCACTCCCCACGCTGTTTGCGCAAGGCTGACGGCTCATGGGGCTGGAAGGTTTGGACTTTCGTCGATAGGGCTGCAGAAATCAGAACAGAGCAGCTGCTGGTGAGGATCCTTACGTGATGCTATCAAGATTTTAAGATTTCGGTCGCGGGCTTCTCTTGTTCGTTGAGCCGGGGCTTCCTTGCTTCGTCGCCTTCGGTCTTAGGGTTTCGGGATCACCTTGAGCAGGCCCTTCGCAAGCCGGCACTGGAGTTGGTAAACGGCGCAGGGTCCGAGACCACACCCAGAAGTATCAGTAGCCAGGCTACGAAAGCGATATGGAGGACCTGCTGGACGTCTCACGCTTCGGAGCGTTGCCCCTTGACTCAGCCTTTATGGTTTTGAAGAGGATCTCGTTCTCTGGTTTGAGGTGCTGGCGAGTGCTTACCCAGTATAAGAAAAACCAGTATAATGCATGTTATGAATATACCATAGTCTACACCAAAACCACATTCGAGTTATTTTGGCCCTTTTGTGACGTGTCCTGAGGAGGCCACTTAACTACCCTGCGCTCTGTCGGCTCACGTCTTCTGTTGAGCCATTCTGGATCCTGATTCCGTAGTGAGACTGTATCTCCTAAGCGCCTCGTAGTTCCACGAGTAACACTTAGTACCAATAATGAGAACATGCTTTTCACCAATAAATTCTGATAATGACTGTCAGTTAAAATGACAAAAAATGCCGCGAGTAATAGTAATAGTCATAGCAAAAGCAAGGGCAAGAGTAATCGTAATCGCAACAGCAATGGTGATAGTAATCCTAATCCTAATCGCAATCGTAAGAACCAACAATATTTCTGAATGGTAAATAGTAACAAAAAACAAGGAAACCCCAAACCTTAGGCTTGTTGCTTCCGCGTACATCGCCTTCCTGATCTTCCAGCTCTTCTCTCACAAGCAGACCCTAGAGCAGGAGGAGGAGTGTCTGAATCTTTTCTCAACTGGGGTTTCGGGTTCAGGGACTTACGTCATCGCGTTTGATATCGTCCCAAACGAGTGGGCCTCTAAGATGCTCTCTCTCCTTTGAAGGGGGTGGTGAGGGGTCGCCAGCACTTCAACATAGCCAGGTGCGACATGCAAGCCTGGTGTAAAAGGGTTCAGGGAGGAGGAGTGTCTGAATCTTGTGTGCTTGGCAGACAACAGAGGTACCTCAGTGAGGGGCTGTTAATGATAAATGAGGCCTTTTATTTGAGGATATTCGAGGTTGGTTAGGAGGGTCCCCTGGTTTCTGAAACCACCATGTATCTAATTTCGCTTGTTTGTTTTCTCTGCCGTTGAGGCGTTTTGCGAGCAGAGGAATACTAGGGTTCGTTGTCCTTCGCAGGGTCAAGGCATCCGTTCTTGGCAGCTGGAAGACACAAAGGGTAAGCTCACGCAGATTCAGAAACTTCCGCGGAAGAAGTGCTTACGTCATGTCGCACAAGAACAGGAGGCCTGGTCTGCGGCAGGAGCAACCTACCCTGAGAACTAGACCCTAAGCCTCTAAAACCCTTGACAGTAGCCTGTAGCCTGTGGCATTCTTGTGTTTTTAGGTTGATCGCTCGCTCTCTCTCTCTCTCT
>CAJNDV010036748.1:10370-21602 GCA_905221635.1 Symbiodinium sp. CCMP2456 | reverse complement strand
TGGGCCAAGAAGGCCTAAGTGGATGCTCGCACTCCGGCTTGCTTTTCGCTTACACTGTTTTCGTCGGGCGGTTGTGTTCATCTTGTACGAATAACACCTGTAATCGTAGGAAAAGTTGCGTTTCTTTAAAGATAGTTTGACAGGGCCGTCTGCCCTTTTGCTATCTGTGGCAGAATCGTCAGGTTGGGTGGGTTTCCTCCGTGGTCATGCGCCTTGCGCTGAGCGGCTGGGGCGCATGCGACCTCCATGGACGGCGAGTCCATGCTTCGGCTTCTGCGGGCAGTGTAGATGTTGCGGCCCTTGCGATTTAAGATTTTGGGCATAAGCCACTCTGAGCAGCCGTCAGAGAAACCTCCAGAACACATAGAATCAGCTGGGAGCTGCTCCGGTGCGGAAGCCTGAATTGTCACGTGGGAGCAGTTGCAGGTTCCCCGACGGTTTTGCCGGAGGCTGCGACTAGACCGCCATGTCTCATGCTGTACCCATCTTCTGTACCGAAGTATAGAGTTTAGAGTTTAGGGTGTTCTAGATCGAGTCATTGGAATCTTTGAGTACATGCCAGTCTGGCCCAGCGTCCGCAGTTTTCTCCAAGCAGATGGGGAAACCCGTCTACTGTTCTCCCTGGTGTCTGCCTCGCACCCGTCATTGAAGCAAAGCCACACAGGCGGAATATGTTTATACACAATGTGTATACAAATTCAAACATACCGGTGCCCATGCAGACTCCAGACAATTATCCCCGAGTAGCACCTCCAGGCTCGAAGAGCACCTGGAACCCTAGGCGAGATGCAACCCCGCGCACGATCCTGCGAAGGAAAGGCGGCACACCTTCTGCTGTGGGGAGGACGGGGAGGGTGGGCCTTGTTCCGATCTTTGCATGGCAAGCTTTAGCGATGCCGGTGCATTCCGCAGCTGCTGCACCTGGTCAATACCCGTTTTCATTCCCCTCTCGTGTTCCCCAGTGCTTTTGCTGGGATGGCCCAGCGTCCATCCAACCTAGCCCTTGCTGGGGCGGCTGCAGGCACGGCATCTGCAGCAACAAACCGGGCTTGTCTTAACTTCTGCCTGTAAGATGCCCAGGACACAGGTGCAATAAAATCACACTTCGAAAGCCAATGCTGTCATGCAATGCTGGTCATGAGGAGGAGGCTGTCGTGACCTTCCGTGCACCCTACACAGCCGTGGCCACACAGCCCCGGAACCTTATGCCCCAAGTTCATCCAAGTTCAATCTCGTATCCGGGACCGCTTGAAGCGGCGCCGATCGAAATCCAAGGGCGGAAGATGTCTAATACCCAACTGTCTTGGACGGCAGGTCCTCGTAATGAACTACTTTGGTCTGTAGTGGTGGCCCTTTTCTTTTGTCTCTCGTTTTGTCTATCAAGCTAGCATAGAAGAAAGACTGTGCAAAGCACTGAGCAACTTCACACAAGAATGAGGAGCCGCCGTGCGCACACAAGCAGACGAATGTAACGCTCAGGCCCGAAGAGACAAAACGCCAAAATCCTACAAACCGTGTCAATACGGTTTCAAGAGCCCTTGGCTTGTCTTCTGCAGGGAGGCCCCAATGCATTCATAAATTCTGAACCCAAGCCTCTTGAATGCGCCGCACGGAGGCAGCCTCGCCCTGCTCAGCGCCACCAGCAGCGACGCTTTCGTCGCAGCGCCGAGGGAGGCCGAGGGAGCCTGGGCTCTGAGAGCAGAGGGCTTTCAGCCTGAGAGCTTTGAGGCGTTCGGTGAAGTTGGAAAGGAACGGGGAAGACAAAAACTATGCAAGGCACTAAAGGTCACAAGAGCTTTGCTTCAAAGGACACTGTCCGCTACATACGGACGACGACGGCGTCACATCCCCATGCTTTGCGATGCCAAGTTGCGGGGTTAACTGTGCACCCGCTCAGTGGCTCTGTGCAGGCGAATGCGCCGAGCCTCCGCGGCAGCTCCGCACAGGCTCAGGCTGGGTGCCTAAACCAGAGAGGAGCCATTTTGGCCCGGAAGGAGTTGAGGCTCTGAGGTTTGCTTCGCATCTTTTGGCCACCAGTCCATGCTGGATCCTGACAAAACCCTAGGGCCCTAGTCCCAAATCCTCAAACTAAAACCCCAAATCCGAGAAGCACCAAATAGCGGTAAAACGCTGCACCATAAATTCCCACACACCACCATTTGCCAATGCCTGGACAAAGCACGCATCAGAACCCGGGCAAGTTGTGCAACACTCAATGAGATTGGATGATCGAAATGCATTGGAAGGTGAAATCTTTAACCCTGCCCCACAGCATCTTGTCCAAAACCCTTTTCTTGGGCACTCTCCTGGGCCAGGCCCTGTCCGCCCCGGCTCCTTCGTTCTCGGCGCTCGCTGCCGGCGGGGCCGTGGCCGCAGCTGCGGTGGCTGCTGGCCGATCAGGTTGGTACTGTGATGTTGTGATGTTAGCAAGAGTCGTGCTAACGTTGCTTTGTCGGCATGTTCGTAGCTATGACTGGCAGCACTATGCTTGGGCCTCGTCACTCTTAACATCATCATCGTCAACATCGCCATCCGAACCATCCTCTTTCCAGTCCTCATCATCCGCTTGTAGCATGATCTAGAGGATGTTGCGTGTGATGTGTGCGGATATCCAGGTCAGGTGGTTAGATTGTTTGGATTTTCTTACCGTTTCCTCGTCTCACCCCGACAGAGCCCGAAATCCCTGAGGTTTCATGAGGAAGAAGCCAACGAACCGAACCATATGGCAACCTATTGCTGCTAGATACTGCTGGTATGCTATGCCTGAACGTCCTTGAATCCGTGAACCATTCAAATTTTCAGAACACATCCTGGCAGGCCGTCAGGCACGTAGCTCAATTCTTCCCACGACGGTGGTGCCGGTGAAGGCTCCGGGGGCCTGAAATGTATTGGGTGATGTGGGGTGTGGAGGAGTTTCGAAGTGTGTATGTGTACAGCGAACAGTTACTTCAAAGTATTGCTAAGGTCTTTTCAACAATCCTTATCAAGAAGTTCATTTGAGGGCTTCAGGGCTTCAGAGCTCAAGCTAGTCGCACTACAATCATTAGAGGTGATTCGGCATGAGCGTCTCCACCATCTCCCCAAGGGCGTCTGGAGCCACCATGCCAACTTTCAGATCACTATACAGCACATCAGCGACCCCAAGCGACCCACATCATGATCTCCCGCTGCGACGACGATCATCACTGAATACAATGATCGACCTGGCAGGACAGCCGCGTGACGCGCAAGGCATTGGACCAGTCCAGCCGCTACGCCGACCTGTCTCGCGGCCGATGTCCATAAGCAGTTTTTTCAATTCTTCCTGATGGAGTAGACACAACAACCCTCCCCGAGCCCAACACCCGCAAGTTCAGGGATCAAAGTCATGTCATGTCCTCTTGTATGAACGCTCTTGGTCGCCCGGACCTTCGGATGTAGGAGGAACTGAACAGGACTCCGTGAGCGCCAGCGAGGCCGAGTCAACGAAAGGTTTGCTCTCCCCTGGAGTCTCTGCAAGAGCCCACCCTGGGAAAGCCTGGAAGTCCCGCTCCTTACCTGCCCATCCTACCGCGAGAGGTCTTTTCGTTTCTCTTGCCACAGAAAATCGCCGAGACTTCTTATTATCCTCACCCACGGAGAGCACCTGAAGTGCTTGAATTTGTAGTCCAAGCAGCAAGACCGAAAATCCCGCAGGATAGGAGAGTTTGTAAAGTCCGAGATCCCGGACCCGCCGGACGACGGTTTGGGTCTCCCTTGCAGAGCCAGTAGGGGAGCTTGGAACAGTTTTGGTTTGGTTCTTTGTTGTGTAGACCCAGTATCTAGAGGCTATGTAGAAAGAACAGTGACCCGTTGTGGCACTTGGTTATTGTAAGAGAATTTCCTTAGTCAGGTCGCTGGATGAAGCCACTCTGATCAAGCCACTTGGCCGTGGCTTTCGTTCGGGGTTTAAGGTTTAGGACCAACTAAGCCTAATCATGAGAGCCAAGCTTGTGCGAAGGGAATAGGTAGCAGGGGCAGTCGTGTTAGAAGCGGTGGTGGTGGCCGGGGTGGTGGTGGGGGTGGTGGTGGTGGTGGTACAGGTAGCAGTTAGTAGTAGTAGTAGTAGTAGTAGTAGTAGTAGTAGTAGTAGTAGTGGTAGTAGTAGTAGTAGTAGTAGCAGCAGAAGAAGTAGTAGTATTGTGGACAGGGCCAGGAAGCAGCCCAAGGGATTGCTTGATCGACTTAGTCAGCTTGTGCAAGTCGCTCGGCAAGGACAACTTCGAGCCAAGAAACCAAAGAAGAAGAAGAAGAACGAGGACCCACAGTGGAATGCCGCCCCACCGGAAGACGATGGCTGGGAAACTGTTCAACGGAAAGGTCGCGGCAACATGGGCAAGGGCAAAGGAGGTGACCGCAGTGTTGCTGTTACTCCCCCTTCCTCCTCCTCTTTCTCTTCTTGGGCCGCTCTCGTCGCCAAAGGTCCCCGCAGCAAGGGCAAGGGCAAGGAGAATGACTATCACAAGGGCAAAGGCAAAGGGCCAGGGCCAGGACCACAACCCAAGAACGGTCTGAAAGGCAAAGGCCAGGCGCCCAAGGGTGGCAAAGCCGATGGGAAAGGCAAACCACCCACCGAGCACAAGGACGCGCTGGAGATCCTGCCGAGCAACTTCAAGAAGGTTCCGGTGGTCGGCCTTGGCGGTTTCAAGGCCCGGGTCGCTGCCGGTGACAAAGGGCCCGTCTGGGTATCTGTCAAAACCAGCACAGATGCCAGGGCTGTTGGAGACTTGGCTTTGCTGCGTGAGCTCCCGACCGTGGGCATCGTCTTCCGTGTCCGGGCGGACTCTGAGCCTACACCCAAGGAGCCCAAAGACGCTTATGGAGTACCTGTTCGGCTGCTGGCACGGGACACCGGCGGCAACGTGGCTGTGGGTTCCTTCTTTAAGACCTTTGTCGGTAAGGAATTCCCGGAGGAGCTCGGAGTGAAGGGCAGCAAGGCGACCACTACGCCTGCTTCGAGCAAGCTGGCCACACTTCGTGTGGTGATCCCTCGGGCCGCTGTGTCTTGGGGAGCCTGGCTCAACCTCAAAAAGGAGCCGCGTGGCTACATCGACAAGGTCCTCGGCAAAGCGCTTCACAGCTGCTTCGGATGGGAGGAGAGGACAGTGGAGAGCCGAGGTGGACACAAAGATGTTTTCTTTCAGGGCTATGCGAGGATCCTCCTGGACTCTTTGGACGCTGTCCTTGGGAAGTCGGGCAAGGAAGGTGTCTTCTTGGAAACTTTGGCCTGCAATGTGAAGGAGAAGATCCCGGTTCACTGGGAGGACCCTGCGGAGAAGGAAAGTTCTGAGAGCTATTTTGCTCGCATTGCCGCCATGGCCGAGACAAAGAAGAAGCCAATGGCATGGAGGAAGGGCGGGGGTTCGTGCTTGGGTTTGCGGTACCTGCTCTCTTCTGACTTGCCGGCGGCCGTCGCTACTTATGTTTGTTCGAATGTGCCTAAGGGCTGGAGGAGCGATGATCTTGTCGACTTCTTGTCTAGTGCTGGATGGCAACAAGTGCAAGTTTTGTTGGAGCCGCGCCGCCGATTGGGCTGGGTTGTCAAAGCTTTGGCCCCGAACGGTGACGTGACACAATTCGTCGAGGGCGAAGATGACCTCCTTGTGGCTTTGACCAAACGTACAGGGAGCCGAACGCCTTACAAGGAATCTTCGTCGAGATGGAAACCGGCGTCCCCCACGCGGCCGCTTCAAAGTTTTGGTCCCCAAGTCTCGGATGAGTTTGTGGACGCCGTTGAGGGAGAGGAGATGGAGTTGGATGGGGCGGAGCAAGGCAACGCACAAGCTTCGGCCGAAGACGCCAACATGGATGCGGAGGGCAAGCTCACTGGCAAAAGAGTCAGAGTGGCGCCAGCACCGGGGAAAACTACGGACGGGGAGAAGGGAAAGCCAAACACGCTGAAGAAGAAGAAGTTGCAGGATCCCTGGGATGCATGGAGCGAGTACACTCTTCTGGATTACGGCGGTGAAGGCCGATGCGGCTACAACTGTGCAGCGGCCGGCAGTGGACTTTGCAGAGGAGACACCCATGCAAAAGTTCGTGATGAATGTGTGGCCTGCGGACGGACCTTGCGCTTCGAGGTGGCGCAAGCGGTTCAGGCCAAACAGATTGGCCGAGCGACCTTTCGGGTCGACCCCACGTGGACGGAGGCCACGGAGGGCGGCGCTATCCCCGGCAACTGGGAGGAATGGTGTTCCAGCCTCAAGAGGGACGGTCGTTGGCTTTGCGGGGACACGCTGGCCATCGCAGCTCGGCGGTTAAAGGCCACCATCGTGCTGCACCATTGGGTCCCGGCCGAACACCGGTGGGCCGGACCAGCGGTCTTCGGCGACGGGGCCACCTGCTTTGGGATGTGCTTATGCTTAGGTCATTACCGGCTTCTTGACCCAACGACTTGTGCTATCCCCAAGCAATGGAAGCAAGGGGAAAAGTTTGCTGGAGGAGGGATCCATCGCGGAGGCGGATGGCTCCCTTCCAACACGTCTTCAAGGGCCTCTTCGACTACGTGTGTGGCTTCGGGTCCTGGCCGAGGTGGTGCTTGGCTCGCTTCGGAATCGGCCTCGAGGAGATCTGCCAAGGACGGTGAGGGAATGAAAATCGCCGGGGGGAGCGTCACTTCGGCGAGGAAGCGTCCTTGTGGTGAAGGGCGGGCCGCTGGGTCCGGGCTCCCACCGGGGAAAAGACGGCGCTCCCCGACTCAGACCTTGAGGGAGGAAGAAGTTTGGGCACCGACGCCTTTCGCTTCCTCAGCTGCTTCTGTCACTCAGTGCAAGGGCCCTGCCACTGCCTCTGCGAAAGCTTCGGCCGCCGGCTGTGCTAAGGTCTCAGGGCTGGGCACCGACCACCAGAGTAGTGCATCAGCCACTCCACCACCTGATTTCACGTGGCCCTGTGAGCATTGTGGGTTCATCGCTAGGGGGTCTTCTAGCCGTAGCGTGACGTGTTTGAAGTACAAGCATTTGGCCAGACATCACAAAGATCTGCCAACTCGCTCTCGTCGGCGCGAGGCCCCTTGGACTGAAACTGTCACTGGAGATTTGCCGCCTGGAGGTTGGCAGTGCGGTCTGTGTTTTCAGGTACTGCCTCGTCTCTCTACGAATGACAGAACCCGGAGCATTGGTCGGCACCTCGCTGCTGTGCACCCTGGCAGGTCTCTGTGGGAGGCGAACCAAGCATGGCCGAATGCCAAAGGTGCCCTTGTGAAGGCCAAACGCAGTGCTGCCGGATGCTCCAAGAGTGCGGTTCATTGCTCCAAAGCCGAGGTCTCTCTACGGCAGCTGCGGCACTTAGGACATGATCCTGTTTTCATCGGCACTGATCCAGGCTCCAAAGGGCACTCCTTCTGGACTTGTCGCAAGTGCACAGGTTTATTTCAGGGTTTGAGTGGGCTGAGGCGTCAGGCTGAGGCTGGCCAGGCTTGCTTGGGTAACAGTGCGAGGCAGGCCTTATGCCGGCTCAAGTCACGACTTCGCATGTGGAAGTTCTGCTCCAAGACTCGGCGGGCTGCTCTAAGCCAAGCTTGGGGACTCGACAGCAATGCTCGCAGGAAACTGACCGTCTCTGCTGCCAAGCTGTGCAAGGCTGCGAACCGTGGCCCAGGCAAGTGGAAACGGGACCTCACCGCTGAGAACATCGAGCCGAATCCTGGACCGTGTGGCTCCTCGGGGTTAGCCTTTGGGGTTTGGTTCCGGGTTTCCCTAGGGGTTTGCCTCTTCCCTCTCCTTCCTTGGGGTTTAGGCCCAGTCCCGCGTGCTGCAAGTCTGTACTGTGCCGGCGGATGGCAGCGTGATGTGTGTGAGGAGGGCAGCGAGCCTAATCCTGGGCCGTCGTCTGTTTCATCAGGCCTCAAGCTGTGCACTATGAATGTTAACGGCGCTGGCTCTTCCTTCGAGGCCTTGCGGGTCTACACGGAGATGCGCACGGACATCATGGTTTTCCAGGAGACACACCTGGAGGGACATCGGCTGGCCACCTTTTCAGCTGAGGCCAAGCGACGGGGTTATCGGGTTTGGAGTGTTCCTGCTCAGACCGGGCGAGATTCTCTCGGCCGAGGCACCATAAATGGCGGTCTTGCGGTGGCTGTCAAAGACGGGCTGCCCGCTTTCCTGGTGAACTCTGTGTCCGAGGCTGCTGGCGAGGCTTTGGTTCTTCAGTGTGGGCAGTGGCGGGTCTGCGGACTCTGGCAAAGGCCTGCCTTGGTGTCAGTTGGCTTGCTCACACAACACGTGCTGGAAGCGGCCAGTGCCGGCTACGCGGTGCTTGCTTTGGGTGATTTCAATCATCTTCCCTCCGAGGGCCCTCTCGTGATCGATAGCAGTGCTACTGCCTTTGCTGCTTCTGAGAGTGGTGGATACATCCCCACGCGCTGGCAGTCCGAACGTTGCATCGACTTTCTGCAAGTGGTCGCCCCTCAAGGTTCCTCTGTGTCACCGTCGCCGTGCCCGGTGTCTGTGCACTCTCGCGTGGATGACTTTGCTCTGTCGGATCACCGGGCCGCTCTTTTCAGGTTGCCCGTGCAGCTCAGGACTTCGGCGCCCCGGTCGGTGCTCAGGCCTTGCCGTGTGTTTCGTTGTCCGGTTGACGTTCCCAAAGGGGCGTGGCGTCGTGCTGTTCAGGATGCTTACGGGCCTGCTTGCCTCTTTGAGGAGCTCAGGTCTCAGGAATCCGTGGATGAGGCGTGGACTTGGCAAGCTTGTTGGGCGTCTTCGTGAGCGTCGCCGGCGTGGTGCCCTTTGTCCTGCCGCCCTCCGTCGTCGGATCGTTGCTTCTTGGCCGGCCTTCCTTCCGTGGGTCGCTGACGAGCAGTTGCAGTTGCTGAACGCGGAGAGTGCCTTGCAAACTGCCTTGCACGAGGAGGAGCAGAAACGTCTTCAAAACTGGCGGCGTCGTCTGCAAGGCTCTGCCAGGGCTTGTCGTGAGTGGGTTAAACGGACTGCCAAACCTGCTGGGCAAACCGTCAAGGATGGGCCTACCGTTGCCTCTACCGACCAGGGTGCTGTGGACCTCCTTGTCGACTTTTGGAGTCACGTTTGGCTCCGGGCCAGGCCTGCCGAGGGTCAAGTGTTTTCTGAGTGGCGTAGCGCGTGGCGTGCGGCCCCTGCGCCCCTTTGGAATGGTGCCACTTCACGGCTGCCGAGCTTGCTGCCTCTGCTAGGAGTGCCTCCGGTACCGCTCCTGGGCCCTCTGGCTGGCGACCCGAAGAGCTTTGTGACGCCCCTGAGGCTGCTTTCGCCGACCTGGCGTCGTTGCTCAACGAGGCCCTGCGTGCAGGCTGCGTTCCTAGTGTGTGGCAAGAAGCGCTCCAAGTTCACTTGCCCAAAGAGCCTGGTGCTACTTGCGACGTCGAGAAACTCAGACCGATCACGGTGCAATGCGCGGTGTGGAGAACGGTGGGCAGAGCCATCATGCACAGGCCGCAGACCCGTGCTTGGGTCAGTCGCTGGGTTCCCGATTCGTTCCATGGGGGGGTCTCAGGCCGCGACGTGTTCTCTGCCCTTTGCGCCGTGGAAGAGGATACGATTGCTGGTCAGCATTGCGTCGCTTCGCTGGATTTGGCCAAGGCGTTCGACTGGGTGGACCCCAGCGAACTTTGCTTGATGCTTGAGTTCCTCGGTTTTCATCCGGGCGTTTGCCAATGGCTTCGCGCCGTGTGGGTGCAACAGAGTCGGTGGCTTTCTTGGCGACACGCCGTCTCCAAAGAAGCTCACTGGGCCGGTTCGTCCCTGCCGCAGGGCGACCCCTTCAGTCCGATGGGCATGATGGTCTACTTGGCTGCTGTGGCACGCAACGTTAGCCAGACCGTCCCACGCGTGAGGCTTTCCTTTTACGCCGACGACCGCAACTTGGCAGCTCGGTGCGCGAACACACTGCTGGACACCGTTGAGCTGGTGACTGACTGGACGCGTCGTTTAGGCTTGCAGGAGAACCGGCGGAAGCTGGCTGTGCTACCTCGCACTCAGGAACAGAGGACTGTGTTTGAGCGGAGGGTTCCTGATCGGATCGTGACCTCGGTCAGGCTTCTTGGGACTGACCTCGGTCAGCGCCGTGGGCAAGCCGATAGGCCGAC
Source organism: Symbiodinium sp. CCMP2456 (assembly GCA_905221635.1). Classification (NCBI taxonomy): domain Eukaryota; class Dinophyceae; order Suessiales; family Symbiodiniaceae; genus Symbiodinium; species Symbiodinium sp. CCMP2456. Next base: position 11,518 of record CAJNDV010036748.1, on the reverse strand, counting down.
AGCCAAGGCGCGATGCGACGATGCCATCGCTCGGGCTCTGCGCGTGCAGTGGCTTCCGACTCCTGTGGAGGTCCGTCGACGGCTTTACCGGCAGCTGGCACTTGGGGTTGGCTGGGGTTTCGCGCTCTGTGGGCAGCTCGACCTCCACCTACTGGCGTCTCTACAAGGCCGCGGTGAAAGGGCACTCCGTTGGCTCTGCTGACTTGATTCGCCTGCTGGATGGACATTACACTGACCCTTGCTACACTGCAGGGCAGGCCGCTTTGTCTCATCTTTGGCGATGCTGGCAGAATGGCTACAGGCAGTTATGGACCCTTCGACCTCTTCGCGGCACCTGGCAAGGCCGCGTCCGAGAGCACTTGGCGCAGCTGGGCTGGACTGAGGTTGGTCCGTGGGCGTGGTCCCATCCTGCGATCGGGGACATCTCCTTTGCTGCGCAGCAGGCCCTCGATCGGCAGAGAGGCTTGCACTCTGTGCGTGAGTCGTGGAGGCGGGCGCGCTTTCAGTCTTTTCTGGGCGCCAACAGGCGAGACAGCCGCGAGCTTCGCACGTCTGGGGCTGTCTACTCCGAGGCCAGGGTCAAGGCGGTGTCTAAGCACTTCCAGTCGTGCTCGGCCCACGAGAGGGCTGTTCTCGTTGGAGCTGCTTGCAGCTTAGCTTTTCACCAGGCACGTGACGCAGCTGCTGACGAGGACTTTTCTGCTTGCAGTTTTTGCCTTTCCGGCTCGATTGGCTCATGGCGGCATCTGTGCTGGGAATGCCCCCACTTCGCTGGCACCAGGCCAGCTGTGCACATGGATCCTCTGACCGAGAGGCTGGGGTGGCCTTCTTTCGATGCTGCGCGAGGACGCTGGTGCTGGACTGTCCTGCATCACATGGCTTGTGTTAGGGCCGCGCTGCTCGGGCGCGCTTAGTTCCTCGGAACTTCCGGCGTTTTGGCACTCGTGCCGGGCGTCGGGTACCAAGCCGGCCACAGGGCGGTGACTTCATCAAGAACGATGCTAGACTCTGCTAGACTGTGCTGAAAAAACCCTAAACCCTAAACCCTAAACCCTCAAAAAAACCCTAAACCCTAAACCCTAAACCCCTAAACCCTAAACCCTAAACCCTAAACCCTAAACCCTGACCCCTGAACCCCTAAACCCCTA
>CAJNDV010036747.1:0-21605 GCA_905221635.1 Symbiodinium sp. CCMP2456 | reverse complement strand
GTGGGTGATGTTTTGGGTATGTTCATGGGGTTGTTGCATGGTTGGGGGGATTTTCGGAGGGATGTTTGGGGGGATGTTAATGGGGATGATCCTACCCATGTTGCATCGATCGCCGAATGTGTAGGTTAGGCAGCGACGTGGGCACCTTTAGTTTAGGGTTAATAGAGTATTCAGGTCATTTATTATTGCTGTTCTTCCAGTTGTGGTTTTACCCTATCATTGGCAACAAGAGCGGTAACGAAGGAGCTCGGAAGAGGACGAGCAGTAACAGTAACCGCAGAATGTGTCATGTAGCATCATGTACTTGTAGTAGCGCATGATGTAGAAGAAAGTGTCAGCGAATATCGCAAGACAACGCAGGGCAGTTGGACAGCACAGCATGCTGGCAATAGGGGTAGGTCTGGCCAGACACTGCCTTCTACTCTCTAGTTCTGTATACCTGCAGCGCAGTGTTAGTTTTGCTATGTCATGTAGGATGGCGCGTGATGTCTGACAAACATACTAGGTGGCACGTGCGTTGACAGCATATAACGGTATACCATACCAGAATGCCATCCTTCAACGCAATTCAAAGCCTTTGTGCACCGGTGCACATACTGCAAAAAAAATCAAGTTGGGTGGCATGTAACGTGACTTTGCATATTTGTTGCCTACGCTCGTGAACAATAGCATTCATTTGGCATATGCCACAGTGCATAGCACTTGATGTCCACTGCGAAACCACGAAACATCTACACATGTACAGCATTAGAGTATGCCGAGGCACATGTCTTCGATATGGAGTAAAGAGGCTGCAAATCAAGATCACATGTCGCAGGAAGCATGTCACATGTGTCGCTGCGACAGACCACTTACGATTCAAGGTTTCAACACTTTACGTAGTCTATAGCACGTCGCACTTCACAAGTAGCATGCCGTGCAACGACGTATCTTAAGATCCAACATTGGGTACGCGATAATGAAGATGGAGTCGCCAGGTGCTGGTGTGTGCATGTGCTGGATAAACATCGTGCCAACAGGGCCGTCTCGCGAAGCCCCGAACGAAAGAGCAGAAGATCCTGCAGCAATAAGGCTTTCTTTGGCATCATTGCTGGAAGCAGCTGTGGCACCCTCGGCACGTAGTCGGCTGTTTCTTCAACTGCCTTCCAGCTTGATTGGTTAGTTGCATACTTTTCCCACGGGACTCGCGTGTAGACCGTATACCTGCAGAGTGCTTATTCAGTATGCCTCATATTGTTTACTGGAGAATAGACCGGTATACCCTATGACCTTCCGGATGAAGATTCCAGGCTGTTGTTGCTGCGTGGTTTGCTGCTGGCTGCGCCGTCGCTACGTTACAGATGTCTATGCGGTGCGCCCATCCACCGCCAATAAACGTCAGGTTGTCTAGCCAGTATATCTAAATCAGCTTCTGATCACCAACTGCAACAGGCCTGCACCACTTGCATAGCTGACGGATGTTGTAGTATCCACAGGCCTCCCGAGACTCCGGAGACTGTTGGAAGACTTGTCAGACACTTCAGCTTGTAGTGCTGCGAGCTCACTCCATGCATTAGCGGCATCAGTCGGCATGTGTACGGTTGCACAGCGGCGTCTGATAAAGTGTCGTGGCAGGATTGGGAGGAAAGCGAGGAGGAGGGCTTCGAAGAAGATCCCGTGATTGATGTGATCGCAGAGAAGTAGCCACAGAAGGCTTCTGTGGCGGTCTCGAGTGGCGGTCGGAGACATAGTATCTGCTCGGGGTCTGTTTGCAGGGTGCTGTGGAAGCTTGCGGTACGGTTTCATCTTATTTCATCCCACAAGTCGTAATGCCGTTCAAGGATATCAAACGTAGAGGCTTTCAACATGCTGATGCAGCTTGCGCATGTTCTGCGAAGCAGACCATGGCGTAATAGCGTAGTAGGTAGGGTTGGGGACAGGGCAGCGTGGACCCAGACGGAGGCAGAATTATGTGAAACCATGTTTGTCCTTGTTCTGCTGGGGGCCAAACGAGGAGCATCGTGTCCCCTGTGTCTCACAAGCCTAAAGAGCGAATCGGACGCACGTGGACAGTCAGATGGGAGTGCGCTCTCGTCCAATTGCAACACAACTTCAAGTTTGATGGTGAGCAACCCATGCATCATAAAATGAGCGAGTAGTGTCGTCATCGGCTGATGTATTCATCTCTTTCATGCATGGAGTCGTGTCTCAATCTCGGGCTTCTGTTGCCACGCCCGGCTTTCTGTGTAGAGGCCTGAACAAAATCATAATGCTGGAGATGGCCAGAGCAGAGCCGACCCAAAAGGGAACACTCCCACCACAACCGCATCAGTAGGTTGGTGTCGTGACGCTCCAAGGATAAGTCGCAGTGGCAACCCTTGGAGCTCATGACGAGTGCCAAAGGCACCACGACATGTTGGAATTCAGAAGTCGAGAGATCCCTCCTGCACAACAACCAGCATGGCGCCCCTAAGCTTCCGATTCAGAGTTAAAGATGCTGGTGATCTGCAGCCGCGCCTGCATATGGGCCGCTGCATAGGATCAAGGCGAAGTCGTCGATGCCAGTGGGATCCAAAGAGCTGCAGCTGCCAAGCTGCGTGCACGGCCTAACATGGCAGAAAGGAAGGCACAGATTTATTCCTTTGACGATGCCCACTACTCAGTAGACTGGACATGAAAGTTCCTGTGCAGTCGTTGCCGCACCTTTCACCGAATTCGCGTATCCGTCTAGCCAGATATCATCAAGGCTGCGCGAGCAAAGAATGACTGAGCGGCCTTCGTAAAGATGGCTAGTCAAGCAATCTACATCGCGACGATGCAGTGAAGGTGCTCTCTTAGTGCGACAGCACCACCCGGACGAGTCAGGGCCCCAACGAACTGCCCCTGCGAAGTGTGGAGGAGGGCCCGACACTTTTTTGCTGCATGGCGACAACTTTGTGCGTGATAATCAGCAGCTGGGTCGCAGGCTTGGCTGCTTAGGAGTGTTGTCTTACTTATTGCCGAAGGTGGAGCATGTGTAGCCTAAGAGCGGGAGGGGGCAGAGAGAGAGAGGGGGCGCAGCTAACTAGGACTCATTACATAAGTGAGGTGCGAGAGTTCATGAGAGGAGGCTTGGCATTCTCGACACGGTCCGAGAGCATCTCGCCGCTGGCTCGAGGCACTCCTAAGTTTCACATGGGCCGACAACCGCAGGCATGAGCGGTAGCTAGCTACATTCCCGAGTCAAGACCGCATACCATTTCGAAGCCGAAGACTGCAAACCTCACGACAACCGCTCGATATGAACATGAGGCTTGTTTCGCAAGAACAGCAACCAAGGACGACTAGACGCAGTAGTTACTCCGCTCACGTGATTTCGCATTGTGCGTTACGGGGAAGCTTGGCATTGCCTTGTCAGTGGCCATGTTCCAGGCAGGGGCAACGTGTGCAAGTGTAGTTAATTGCCACTGCATTCTTTAGGGCTGCCGCGACGGGAGCTCAGAATTGCTTTTTGCAGAAGATCCTAACTACGCGCCATGCGATCAGTTCAATGTGACGACTCATGAGCAATCGCTCTTCGCAGCTTGGGCGGTCTATCGTAAGGTGTTCTACTGGTACCCTGCTCTTTGTAATGTTGTGCGACATGTTGTGCAGGCGCAGGGTGATTCCGAGAACCGGTCGCCTGCCAAGTTTAGTTACACCGAGGACGAACTCGAACTGAGTCGCTGTGAAGCAAGACTAGGATCTTGTTGGCATTGTGCTAAATTCTGGCGTCAGGCTCTTCGTCACCAAGATAGCGCCGTTCAACACTCAGCAGGTGCGGCAGTCCCCTCTTGCGCACTCTTGCAGCTGTGCATCCTCAACACTATCGTTCAGCATTGAATTGGTTTCTGCACATCGTCACTGCGACTCAGCACGCGAACCGTGGCATTATTTGCAGGATGTTGCTCAGCACTTCCAGCAGTTCGGCATCACAACAGATGCGTCCAGACGGCACATGGGTAAGAATCTTCCCCAGCCTTGCCTGGTACAGGTATGATAAATGCTGCTAGCTTAACTCATTCCTGCCCTCATGCAAGCACGCTGCGGGGGCCAATTGGCTCTTCACGAACGAGGGCTAGGTGCGACAAACTTGTCGGCTCTTTAGTGGCCAATTTCGGGTCTTTTGCTTCAGTGCTTGCTTTGACTGCGACCTAACATGGCCAAAGTTTCTGCGGACTGATTCCAAGTTGTGACCGCCGGCTTTGGAGCTTCTGCACTGCTTCGAGGTCTACCTGCCCTCGGTGCCTGGCCGGCCGGGGCACAAGGCCATGCCTAGCTACTAGCAGCTAGCAGTAGGGCATGCCCCGTGCGAGAAAGCACCATGATGTGAACGCCTATGCTTGAGAGTTGCGTTCCTGCCAGGGCATCGCTTTTGTCTCCTTTCAAGATCCGACTGCAGTTCAGGCCGATACACAGCTTTACTGCTGATTGGGGGCTATGTTGAGACTGTTGAGAATTGGGGACAGACGGACTCTACGACAAGGCTACTGTCTTGCGGCTCGGCTTGGTTCGCAGGTGCTGCACGAAGGTCAGGAAACAGACATGACGAGATTTGTGGTGGTTGTCTTGGCACTTGCCCGGCTGTGCTCGCACGTGTCCCGTGAATTAAACCAGAAGGGCACATCCCGAACGACTGCAAATACGAAGTGTGGCACTGGCCGTGGAGCCTCGGATCTCCTGTTCGTCCCCTCGTGGACACGTTTAGTTTTACACTCGCTTTCGGTTTCTCTTCAGGTTTCGTGAGCATGTGACGACTCACCAGTTTCGACGACTTCTGCTTTGGGCCGTTTGCACTGCCTGTGCTGCCAGTTGGCGATGAGCAGCGGGCCGCATGTCATCAACGGCAACGAGGTTCCGATTTCGACCATGCAGTGGGGAAATAATCGCACAAGTTCCATAGGTCTCTGCGGATAGCTAAGATTCAGATGTGGGTCATGTCATCAGCTCTGCTCTTCAGAGTGCACGTAGATGCATGCGGATGAACTACGGTTCTGTGCTACACTATTTTCAATGCCTGAATGAGAAGTGCTGCTAAGCTGGTGCCTCTCCAGCAACCCTACGCGCCGTCTGATCCCCAGCCGTCACATCGACACGAGACGAGGTGGTGGTTGACATCGCCGCTCCTCGCGCCGGAGGGAAGGGCGAGGCCTTTCTGCTGCCGCGTCTCATCATGTGCGATGGCGTTCATGGCCTTTCTCATGGTGTTCTGACTCCGCGATTCTACCTTCCGCAGGGGCACGCCTCGCATCAGGCCAGCCATAATCAGGCCGGCTGCGTGAAAGGCAGAAGTCGCTAATCGCGAAAAGCTCGACAGCGATCCGAGGCTGGCGCGGCTGGCCTGGCCTCCTCCCAGGCCCTGAGCAGTTGCACCGAAATAGAGTCTAGAATAGTCTAGAGGATCTAGAGGCTCTAGGAAGTTCTTGGCCGACGGGCGGTCGCAGTCTCTGTCTCGCCCTCGGCCATTAAGCTTGCTTGTACGCTGGCAGGGCAACAACGGCGACAGGCTCTTTGTCACCAAAGTGCCATCGACGCTGAATCGGGTGACTCAACTGCCAGTGATGGTTGACCGATGTTCTGTCGAAGAAGCAAGTTTCTGGCCGAAATTGCAACAGGTGAAGAACCGACATGAACCCACCGTACTCGCTCCACTTGCCGATGCTCCGTGATGCTCTCCTACAGTATCATCATCAGATAGGTTCACGCATCCGCGATTTCGAAGGCAGACATGCCTATCCGCAGGGGAACATGAAAACATGTTTGCAATGCCTCATGCTTCGTTCCGACAGTGCAAACCGCTGCAGATCCGACCTTCGGAGCTATAAGATCGGCTGGGCTTCTTAGATGAGCTAAGCTCTCACGAGGGCGTTTCTTCTGAACTCGCACAACCGCGACAGCATGACGAGGGCGACGTCGAATTGAATCCCACATCGCCGGCCCTAACAACAGACATGGAGAGTATCTCTCCGAGCCGGAATCTGGGTTGGGAGGCATATTTCCAAGCGCACTGAGTGCAGTCTGGCATCGCATCTAAGTGAGGGGTTGGCGTATCTGGTGGACTGCCAACAAGCGAAAAGCTCAACCGCCTGCCTCTCGTGCCAAATTTTCTGCCCTCTCCTGGCATGTAGTGCACTGGCCCTCAGCATCATTCAGCTGGGGCGACGTGAGGGCCAGTGTCTTTTGCATCAGTTGCCACGGGCGGCGGCAGAACCACGGAAAGAGGTGTTTGAGTGTTCTCCCGCCTTGGCATCGGGTTCACAATCCCTTTGGATGCAATGTGCTAGGCCATATGACAGGATCACATGTCCATGTCCTGTGATCCTACTGCTTCACCCGGCACATTGTACTTCTTGGACAAGCGTGGTGAGAAAAAGTGCAGAACGACTCTCTCCAGACGCGGTTTGCACCGAGATGAGATGCACCAAACCGTCGAAAATTTTCGAAGGTAACAGCGCAAGCACGGAAGTCAACGCGACCACGCAATGTGGGCAAGCTGCGTCAATGCCGTTTCTGTCGTTCCATGTCCAGCAGGCTTATAGGCTTCGGCCTTACTACCTCGCATATTTCGATACTTCGACAGTTACTACTTCCGTCATCGCCACGCTGGTATAGCTATAGCAGCTACTGTACCGGTCTCAGTCATAGTTTGGTGCCAGCTTGTCACTGCAGCTTCACACAAAGCACAAAGCTCCAACGCCGTATCGCATCTATTCAAGCGCATTGGCGTTCAAGATACTCTCACGAAGCTTGAAGTTCAGGAGCAGAGTAGTTCGTGTTGCGTCTGGGCGGCTACGATGGCTAAGGACCACATGGAGAAGCATTTCTCTCAATTTGGTGAGTTGACCGACTGCTACATGCCGGTCCTGCTCTTACTGACGATCTGTGACGTGGGCAGCGTACAGTAGCTGCCAATTCTACTCACCTTTGATGTTCCTGATGCACCCCTTGCAAACCCGCTTGCCTCACTCACGCAATTTCATGTCTGGTTGCTTCACTTCCACATTGCTATTCTGTCGAAGACTGCTTCATCAATGTGACCACACATAGTCCTGCACAACTGAGTCCGTACCTGGCAGCGGCACCCACAAAGGCTGCGAGAGAGTACTTGCGCTTGTTGGTCTGTGTCACTGTCGTAGAGCTTCAAGCAAGTGACGGACCATCAACCCTCAATAATTTGGGGTTGTCTGTGGTAAGCTTTGTTGCTACCTGTCGAGGCATTTGCTTCGTCTCCTACGTAGACCCGACTTCGCCCGGCGTTCAGAGGTCTTGCTCCTCTCGCTGTTTTCGCAGAAGTGCTGCATGCCGTCCTGCTTGTTCTCAGTGTGGCTCACACTTCTGGTCACAAAGCTGGAGACCCGACTGAGGGTGCAGACCGCCCTCGCTCAAGAGATTCACGAGGCAGTTGCAATTGACATGGCGACATGATCTGACATTGACTGCCGGCTTAGGCTTTTATGTTCACTTCTTGCAGCAAGCCGACTTTGCTGTGCATGTTTGTGCTTTGGCATGCCTGCGAGGATGGGCGGGTGGCGGGCGGGCGGATATGGGTAAGGGGCTTTGTGGGGGTGCCTGTGGGTGCAGGTAACAAGCGTTTGCCTGTGTGCAGACGTTCATTCGGATACCCCTTAGTAAGTTTCAGCCTGGAGGGCGGGGGTCTATGGTGTGGAGCGCATGTTGGGGTGTCGAAGCCGATCGCAGTCATGTAGGTGAAAATCACATTGACTTGTTGTCTTTATTCTGATCTTGCACGCCTGGTGATGGGCGGGGTTCCTGGGCTCTGTTATGTCGCAGTGTTAGGTCGATTTGGTTCTCGAGCAAACGATAGGTACCCGTACGAGCCGTCGTGCTGCAAAGCAACCTACTGCTGCAATCGCTACCCATGAGATGGGCAGATTCTTGCAAACAGCTGAGATTCCATGTAACGCTGCGGAATGTTGCACTCATTACATGCGACGAATCAGTGTCCAGCGTTTCCCCTCCGGACAGATTGACGGCTGCACCGTTGTCGTTGACGTTGCAGCACCGTATGGTGCTCAGACTGATACTCTCACGCTGCTCTTAGCTGGATGTTGTCCGAAATAGGCTAAAATGAGACTCTGCAATGGAAGTACATGACTCGGCGGCTGCGGGTTCATGCTAAATGCTGGAGTCTGGTGCCATGAAGAAGACAGTGATATGTTCTTGCAGCTTGGTGGCAAGGTTGTATAATCGGTCAGTGTGTGAGAACTCGGCGTTTCATGCGTTGCGGGTATGTGCGGTTGCAGGTTAAAGAGAGGGTTTTCTCGCTGCAAGGTTTCGGAGTTTCAGGAAATATACCGCAACAAGAGCAGCCAGTGGGACGAGAGCCGTGCTGAGAAGAAGCGCAATCCTCGTCATCTAAGTAAAGGGTCTCTGCAGCGGAGAGCCATGCTTTCGAGGCGAGGATCCACAGCTCCAGGAGGCAAAGGAGGTGTTCAGCAGGCGAAGTGGGTGCACAGCGAAGGGCAGACTGAGCTTCCATGTGCACATAATCGAAGGCTATAAGCAGCCATCGCCAGATCCAAAGCTTTCCAAACCAGTAGGATCGTGCCCGGGCAAGCTGGCTGCGGACACCTTCCGTGATACTTGTCCAAGCCCAGAAGCACACGGTGTTTTTGCCTGCCAGGTTTCGACTGCAGGCCCGCGGACTCAGTACGTCTCAATCCATACAGTGTAGCCTTAGTCGCAGCGGAGCCAATTCCGGCTTTCAGGTTTCGATGTCTCAGGCCTGGTGTCTTGGGGTTTGGAGCTGGGAGGCGGTGTCTGTGGTGTAAGATCTCGGACATTGCTGGGCTACAAGCCTTGAGAGGGACCGAGAAGCGCCTCTTTGCCTGCAGGCACACTGCCAGGCTTCATTGCGACCCAGATCACCCAGCCGGTGCAGACACCTGTGGCCACAGGACAGGGGTGGGAGGGAGCTTTCTCCGTCCTGAGTCTGAATCAACCCTATGCCTTCATTACAAGCTGCGTTAGACTGGCACTGGCTCACGTACCCTGCATGCGACTGGCACGTGAAACTTAGTGTCGCACGCCAGTGGGTTGAAGGTCACTGGTGATCACAAATTGCAAGACTCTTGGCGGCTTGAGACGTCTCTCGCCAGATTGCTTGTGTCTGGGGGCATGAAGCTCACGGGATGCAAATCGACGGTGCTGTTGTCCCCCGACACCACCCAACACCTGGCTTGGAGGGCGCCAATGGTCTAAAGACATCGAGCACGATGCTGATGGAACGAGATGCTGTGAGTCAGGTCCGGAAGTTGTCCTGGAACCCTTGTCTTGAACTTATACCAGCGCTTACGATGTGTCGTTCCAGAATCCAGAAACTACAGTTTGCCGGAGCGCGGTTGGTTCGCGAAGGCGTTGCGAAAGGCAGCACCAAAGATCATGAATATGCGCAGCGAAAAAGCTCAGCGAAAATCTCATTCTCATATAAAGTATAAATAAATGAGTATGTTATGCCATTCCCTTGTAATTAAATGTTTACAAGACTTCTTTTTAATTGCGAAGTTGAAAGCACAATACTGCTACTGCACTGCTGCTGCCACAGCTACAACTACAACAGCAGCAACTGCTGCTATTGCTAGTGCTACTGCGCTCCTGCCACAACAACAGCAACAACAATAGCGACAGCAATAACAACTACTTTTTCTTTCTGTCTTATGAAGCATGTCCAAGCTTCGCTGACTATGTGCCGCACGAGTGGTGCACAAAGCAGCTTCAATACTCAACAAGAAAAGGCAGCCTTCCAAGATGTTCACGAAAGGGTTACTGTACAGCAAGCCTGTCGCAGTTGAAGCGGTGGCTGTTTCAACTCGCAGTCTGACTTACGCAAAGCTTTGCCGGGCGCTATGACCTTGGCCCGGAGCCACTGCAAAACCACAACCATGCCTGGAAGGCCTCGGGGTGATGCCTGCTACGTTAGTTGAGTACCGAACTACAGCCAAAGAGCGTACGAATGGGCGAAACTGTACATCCCAAGCAATGGCCCCTTGTGCAAAAAATGTTTCAAGAGGCACGTCCATGCACGTACGTCTCGGCTGAAGCAAGCAATGGTTTCAGTCTTACAAGCATCCTTGGCAACCCATGTTGCTTTCTTCCAGCTTTGTGCTGCCTCCAGCTTGTGAAGCATGACATGGCTCGAAGAGCACGACTAATGAAGACACACCTCGACAAAACTAACACGGTCTACATTCGAGCGTGTAGTGCAACCCCATTTGAGGGTGGCGGCCCAATTGAGAACAGACTGCACAGAGTCGCGAGGCAACGACAATCTTGCAAACCATGAAGCCGACACTGGCACTAAAAGGCCCTGCCATCATCTGAAGACTCCAAGCGTTGCAAATTGAAAGTATCAACCTGCACCTGTACGGGCGGCAAAGCAGAAAGTTGCTCAGCCGACTGACCAACAAACTCAAGATTCGATTTTGCTGGTTGCCGTTTTGCAGATTACACACACAATGCTTGGCTATACAGCCGGTGCACATCCGGAAACAGACGCTCAGCTATCTGTTCCGCTTCAACATCTACCATAGAAGTATGGAAAGCATTAAAACGGGCCCTCCCTTGAAGTGCTGTCCAATTCTTATGAGCGGGCACCTTGCGGATTTGGATCGCTTCACGCCTAGCGGCAATCAACCCCTTAAAACATCCCCACAAGTCTTGGTTACACCGACCAGCACCAACCGCAACAGCAACTACTGCCGCTGCTGCTGCGCTGCTTCTGCTACCATTATTACCATGTGATTACATCCTCCTCCTACTACTACTCCTCGTCCGTAGTATGAAGCCTGCTGCGTCGCAACCTTTCTCTGCAAGCAGGATGACTAGAAGTAAGTAGAACGGGCACATCTGGAGCGCTTTGTGGCCTCAGATACAGAAAGCAAGAACAAATAATACATTTCCGGAGTTCCAACAGATGAGACAGGTGAAGGATTACGCGACATGCAGTGCAGGAGGGCCGTGTGTTCGGAAGACGGATGCCCTTCCATTGTAACCGCCATGTTCGTGACGAGGCTTTTCCAAGACTGGCATGATGCAGAGCAGCCTGTCGAAAATTCCCAACGAGACCTAGGCATCCCAAATACCATCAGTTCGGGAAACGGGCTCAAATCGCAGAACGTAGTGCTACCACCACCACTACCACTACCATTGCCACGACGACAACGACCACGACCACGTTGACTGAACGGAAATGAACGGAAGTACAGCCTCACCGAGCGTTTATGCTGTAAACCTGACATGAGCCAAAACCCAAAACTCATACACCGAGTGTTCGTCCTGTCAGCTCCCATGTGTTTCCGCATACAGTGTGTGCATACTTCCGTGTGCGAAGCATGTTGTAGGCAGTCAAACCGGAAGAGGGGTGGTTTGTAAAGAAGGCAAAAAGGGGGCGTGCGAGCAAGCGCCAAAAGAAGGGTTCCCACGTGAAAGACTAGCTTTCAGGTGATGTGCCGGTAGCGGTCTTCTTGTGTCATCCACATGGGATGTTCCTAGCCTTTCGGTAGTATCTGCCTCAGACCTGTCACTGCATTGCGTGAGAATCGAGTCTGAGTTTTGTTGCCAACTATTGGGGATCGTCCGGCGACCAGGTTTCCAAAGCCGTTGCTCAGGGCATGAACGATGCTGGGATTCTCGGATACAGCAAGGTTAGGACCTTAGGAGGTGTAGAACTCGATAGCGCGAGAAGAAGAAGCAGGAGCCCAGGAGAAAGAAAGAAAGGACGAGAGAAAGAGTCGCAGGGAGATAGAGAGAGCGCCAGTGATGACTGGAGGGATCGGTTTTGTGGTGGCACCCGCCCAGGTGACAACAAACAGGTGAAAATGGCGACTCCGGAGATAAAGAGAGAGGGGAACCTTTGTTCTGACTGTGCTTTGTTGTTGCGGGATGTGAGTTTTGCTCTTCTGCTGCGTTTGGGGGAAAGCGAAGTCAAAGGGGGATTGAAGTTAGATTAGGTAAGGCAGAAGCGTCGCGTCCGCAGCATCTGATTGTTTGATTGAGAAGGCCAAAGCCTCTCTGAGAAGCGATGAATACATGCATGCACGCGACAATAAGGGCCTGATCCTCCTGGTGGTGTGAGGGCTACCAGGAATGACAACACAGGCAGCAAGAGTCATAGCTGACTTTGAAAGTGGTGGCAAGCGCTCACACAGGCAGCGAACCATCACAACGGCCACACATGACGAAGGGCACCCACACAAACACTCGGCCCAGTGCGTCGATTTCGTCGAACGGATTGCCAGCACTTGCAACCAGCCTTGTTGTTTCACATGTCGCGGGCATCATCACCATGCAGCAACATAGTCTCGGGGAACACGTTGATTTAATTGATGATGCAACCGCAAGAATGAAGGATGCACGCACAGAAAGTCCCCAACACCCGCTCCAAGATTCCTGGCGAGCTGGCCAAGCAATGTTGCGGCATGTACATCAAGGAGATGAGCTGAGCGTCAGCAAGGGAGAGAGAGAGAGAGTCCAAACACAGCTCAACCGTGCCTCAGATCGCTCATCTTGTTCGGTCCCTCTGGCTGAGTGGAAGAAGCAGCGACAGCCACCCCGTTCTGCTTCGTGTATCTTCATCCGGGTGCGCCGGAAGGAAGGGAGAACCATCCCCCCTACACCAAAGAAACGAACAAGCAGCGACCGGGTCATTGTTGTTGGCCTTTGACCAGCGACCAAGCATGCCGGATGATTCGAAGAATTGCCTGCAGCAGGTGCTGGAGCGTCTGGAGCCCGGTTTGTGGAGAGCTCTGTTGAGGTCTAAGCATAGTTTACATTCGACATGATTCTCCACGTCTTTTGCAGATACCGAATCGGGAAGCTTGTAGGCGGCTTCGTTTCTACTTTGGTGTGGTTCTTGTACAGCATGGTCAGGCAAGGATTCACTTGCGCGGGCATCAAATCCCCAAGAAGTTGAACTTCCAGTTCTGCGCAGTGTAGTCGGTTCAGCCTGCTGGAATGAAGGAAGGCTTCCACTGATCGAGCTGACTGATAGGAATTCCGCTGTTCTCACTCCGACATACTGGCAATGGCACCTTGCTTGTCAGATTGTCAGGCCGGTTCCTGGGCGGCTGTTCCTGACCAAGGTGCCGTCAGAAGTCACCAAGGCCTTCTGCATGAGCCGTTCTGGGCACCTGCCTATGCCGTTGCGATCTCCTGAAGCTCCCTGAGACTGTACGAAAAGTCGTCTTGCCGTGAATTGAGGAACTTGTCTGTGCATATTGTGTGTCGTGTGTTGTCGCTCGGCCGGATCGCTTGCCAGATGGATTTGGAAGCCTACTTCGGACAGTTCGGAGAGCTGGCCGACGTGTATGTGCACGGAAAGGCAGATCACCTGAGTTTAGATAAGATCTGAAGCATGAGATCATGTCCATGCCGCGGCCCTGCATAGATTCTTGTCCCAGGGCATTGCCTTCGTTAGCTTGAAGGACCCAATGGTGCCGGAGCCCCACATTACAGTTCGCATACACACACGTGCGAGCTCTGGCTGTCAGATCTCTCTTGTTTCTTGAATGGTTTTGGCCATAAGCAGTATTTTCTTGAGGGCCCAGCAGATCCTGCAGAACAAGGACCTCTTGAGCGGTTGTTGCTTTTGCCAGTTTGCAGGAAGGAAGAAGAGGTCAGATGCCAGTTTGAAAGGATTAGCATGTTGCAGGGCTCCGGATGAAGACCTAGAACACCATCTCTTGGAAGTTTGAACATGCCCGTTCCCCAAAGCTGCTGTGTTGCCTGGGTCTTCAAAAGAATGAAGCGTGCTGAGCTGCCGCAGGAGCACTTCGTCAAGCCAGACGTGTCCGTCCTTGTAGACCAGGTGCCGGGCGTGGATAGAGAAATCGATTCATTTTTCTGACACCTGACTGCATTTGGGGTGGCTGAGCTAGGATCTTCTCCAAAGAAAGCAATGCTGATCGAGTAGACTGCCCTGGACCTGTTTTTCTCTTAGCTGAGCTGTTGTGTCTGCAATGCGGACCTTGTCGGATTCTTGAACACACAAGCAGGCGTTGGACCGACCTAGCGGAAAAGGCCAGGACCCCACATGCGATGGTCGTGAGAAATTGATCACGATCGGCTTCATTTGCAAGCCAATCCTTGGCTGATAGCTGAGCTGAGCGTTTGTTGAAGAGCTTTCCACATGCCGCCCAAGAGGGCAGAAGCTCAGTGCATGTTCACCGTGGATGCCCGCTGAGCACGTGCGAGGTGTTCACTGCAAGGTTTCATATAGGAAAGATGCATCACGAATTAAGCCCACGACATGGAAAAACGTTAGTAGTCATTCAGTGAGTGATCTTCGAAGTTCGCGGTGTATAGTGTATATAGTATATTCTAGCCGTGGGCTAGGCCCTACCTGCAGCAATTTAGTCCAAGATATTTAAGTCACGAATCTGCTGAGGCACGAAGGGCCTCGTTAGCCAGCAGCCGCAATTGCCAACGCAAGCACCAGCCTTTGCCTTTGCGGTGGCCTTGGCACGGCCAGTATGATTCTGATCTGGTCCCTTGCTTCGTCAGACTGGTTGATGCACCTGCAAGAGTTACCTGGTCGGATCCACGAACAACATTGCACATCTCTTGCAAGCTTTCGATCCAACCGCACGGGAAACATTTGGCGCCATGACAGCAAGCTTGAGCTGCAGCAAGTTGCTTCGTAGGGTTTTGAATGTGGGTATCAGAACAGTCGACAGGGCCAGAGTTCCTGCGAGCAAGACGGTGGAAGACTGTAATTACACTGCTGGAACCAAGAAGTTTGCCGGCACAACTCAATTTCCGGATGCCCATGCATGAGGCAACTCCACAGGCTTTTCCTGCTTTTCCAGGCCACTGCTCGGCTCTTCTGACAGGAAAGTGTTCAATGCAAATCTAGGAAGTGCACGGCCGTGTCGTCATGACTATGAATGCCCACAGTCGGGAGAAGCATCTTACGAGCACAGGTGCCATGGCGTTTCAGCCAGCTTTCCAGGGATGCTCGGCAAAGATCAGATTCCGAGGTCGCACCGGAACAGGTAAACTTGCCGCAAGCTGCGTCACTTGAATGATGCTGAAAGAGGCTGTCGGAGTTCCAGCATTATCATTGTTCGTGTTGATCTGTGGACGTACTACGGTGAAGTCTTGTAAATAAGTGGAGGGCGGCCAAAGTCCCGAGCCACAGGTAGCATGAAAGTGCTGTGTAACATCTTAACAGAAATAAACTCCGTCGTCTCCACCCCATCCTCCCCTGCGCCCCTCCCGTCCACCCCCTCCGCCCCTCCCCCTGGCTCCACGATCCCTCCCCCAAACACTCCACCCCACCACCCCCACCCCCAGCACTCCACCTCCAGCGCAGAGATGGAGGGCCGGAGTGGTGGGTGGGGTGGAGGTGGTGGGGGAGGTGGAGGGTGGAGAGAGGTGGAGTGGGGGTGGAGGGGAAGGGGGTTTAAAATGGTAACAGATCTGTTTAGGTATTAAGACACTCACATATTTAAAAATAGTCACCGTAGTATCTTTTGCAGCGTCTTTCTCATGTGCGAGCTTGCCTGCACAGCAACAAGCTCGTGAGCTGCGGATTCTTGCATATGGCATAAGGACTGCAGACGGGGTACCAGCAGCCGCAGCAGGCCCACTGCTGTCAAGATTGCTGACTGCACCGTGATGAATTCGTTCCTAAGTACACTTGCCTACAGGCATGCGTTCGCCATCTTGAGTTGTCATGCAGCGTAAGTGGAATCGTTTAAAGGCAAATTGCTCGCCGGAGCGGATGGATTTTGGGAGAGAGTGCATGTAGAAGCAAGAGCGTTGCCGAAGGTTTGGGGTGGAAAAGGAGGGTCCGTGACTCAGTTTCTCTGCAAACCAGCGTGCAGTGGCAAGGAAGAAGGTGGCGTGTGACAAACCTATACATAACTTGCAGCAGCACTGTGCCATCTAACAGTCGTATAGGCGGGTCCTGGAATTGACTCATTGCTTCGCTGGCTTCTTCTTGTGCTCTCGCGTAATCCAAAGACAAGGTGTTTTGCTCTCTCGTACATGGGTGCCAAAGACTGCCGATTGCCCCAAGGTTTATGCGCTTCGGCCCCTACTGAGCCGACCAGTGCGGTGCCGCGAAGCATCGCGACGTGATAAAAAAAAACGCGAATTATGAATTTCATGTGTCGCAATTGACGGTGCTGATGCCGCATCAACTCCAACGCAAAGCTCTCGGCCCCCGCCATTTTGGCTTTGGCTGACAAGTGCAACGGTTCAACTCCAGTAGGAGACATGCCTACAGCACTCTCCTGCCTTCGTCTGCTGCGCCGCATGCAGAACATTTCATGATGATTGCCATGATTTGAATATATACTACGCTTTAGCCGGACGGCATCGACACACAAAACGAACGAATTGGGATATCAATGGTTCTATACTTATAACAACTTGAATATGGATAGGTCAGGATCCCTACTAATATTGAATTATTGAATTGATATTGGTTTGCCTGGAATTGGGGTCGGTTGGGATTCTTAGCACTAGTTAGGTTTATCGCAGTAGGCAAACTCAGCCTAGTCAAAGCCGATAACCCCCGCCTAGTGCTAGATAGCACCATTTCCCAGGTCAAATCCCTATGCCGCGTACCGGAAGCTTTCAGCCACAAGACCCCAGAGGCATTTACGTGGCAGCCAGCATAGATTTCAAAGCAGCCCATAAACGCGTCAAAGTCCACAGATCCGAGCAAGGCCTACTGCTCTTCGCATTCAAGCGGTTCTTTGGAGGTACGTAGTTTGCCACTTCGGAGCAAAATTCTCGGCCTACTGGTGGCAGCGAGTAGGAGGCCTTATCACGCGCCTAGCCCACCATATCCTGGCCGCCTTGCCTCACAGAGCTTGGCTCTACATGGATGACCTCCTAGCAGCCCTGCTCCGAGCCTCAGCCCACGAGGCCCTATTTCTGCTCATAGCCCTTCTCTCTTGCCTCGGCGCCCCCATAAGCTGGAAAAAGGCCTAGTGCCGAGAAAAGAGTTGGAGGCCTGCATCGGCCTTCTCATGTGGGCCACCAACATCAGCCAAGTCCTCCGATCATACGTAGCACCTCTCTACAGCCTTCTACATAGCCCCCCGGGCTCAAACTACTCGATAGCCCCAAGGATGTGGCCAGCCTTCCTACATTGCCTGGACTCACGTGCCGTGATCTCACGGGAGCTCGTGGGGGTTAACTTGCCCATGAACTCCAGGGTCATCGAGGTGGCCAACAAGCTTATCCATTGCAAAGCCGATCTGCCAGTCTTCCCCAAGCCTATGGGAAATACATGGGTCAGAATTTCGGACCCCTCCTGCCCATACATTAAGGTCACCAAAGCAGCCCAGGACAGCCTCCGCTGGCTCCTGCCCAGAACTCAGTCTATACCAACGACGCCTCTGTCGCTGCCACCTCTGCTCCCCAGCCTAGCAAGAGCAGATGCCATGGCCGAGGGTGACAAAGTGGCCATAGGATGGGTCTCCACCAAGCACAGCCTCGTCTGGTTTGCGGAGGCCTACGACATGTCGGAGGTCAGGTCCTACTGGCCTTTCCTGACCAAGGACGCCCAACAATATATAGCCTGCTTCAAGACCCTCAGCTCGCTCGCCTTGGCCATGACAGCCAAAGCCTATCATGGCCAGACCCGCCTCAGCCTATGCTTGCCCACTCAAAATGACAACACCCCCACAGAGGGAGGTGTCAACAAGCTGTCTACGACCAGTTGGCCTCTCTCGCTCTTCCTAGGACTGATAGCCTCGTGGAGCTCGGCCAACAGCATTCACCTGCAGGTCTCGCACGTGGCGGGAGCCCACAATGAGTGGGCAGATGACTTAAGCCGAGGTCGTCTGCAAGCCTTCGAGTATCGATCTTAGGAGCGCCTTCGCATACCTCTTAGCCTTCTAGCTTCAGCGGAAGCCTCTGCCTCCTGGTCTCCCTCCCAGCCAGGGGAGGAGCCTCCATTTCGCCTTCAGCCAAACGGTTTTAAGTCGTGACCTCGCCATCATGCCACAAGAGAAAAAAGCGCGGCCTCCCGCCTCCGGCTGTGAGCACATCACAAGTTTGCGGGCCTGGTCGCCTTTTACTGAGGCCAGATGCACCGCCCGCGGTGGGGGATATCGACATCGCGTGCGCATCTGTTCACTGAAGAGGGGGATTTTTTATGCCATCGGCTAGCCTACTGGCTTAGGGCATTCCCCTGCTAGCCGCGAGCCTAACAGATGCAACACGGCACAAAAAGAGAGGCCTATGTTCAGTGCTAGAGCAGAGCAAGCCTAGTTGAACGTTACACGTTTTG
The DNA here is from genome assembly GCA_905221635.1 of Symbiodinium sp. CCMP2456. Lineage (NCBI taxonomy): Eukaryota > Dinophyceae > Suessiales > Symbiodiniaceae > Symbiodinium > Symbiodinium sp. CCMP2456. The sequence goes on along the minus strand of CAJNDV010036747.1, from coordinate 3,340 downwards.
TTCGGGTATGTTTTACTAGTCTTGTGAATCTGTACACTGCCGAAGTGTCTGGCTCTGGCACTTGAACCTCTCGAAAAGCCCACCCACCCACATCCAGGTACCGTGCCTTCACGAGTGCCACAGCCTTAGACGCTTTCGCAAGGCAGCCTCATCGCCTTGCATCATGGGGCCCGCAAAGTCGTGCCCCATCTGTGCAGGACAGCCTCTGCTCCGCCTCGGACCTCGCCCTTCTCTCAGCCTTGATCTGTTGGTTCTAGCCCCACGACCCATCCCGACCCACCCTCGCACAGGTTCTGACGCCTACATCGTCTTCCTGGGACTTTGTCTACAATACTGTGAAGCCTAAGACATTTCGTTTCACGTCCTCGTCCGCCTGCCTTAGGTCGGACCTCCTAGTTGCCTTGACCTCAGCAGCCTCTGCGAGGTCCTGCCTCTATTTAGCCCAGCCTATCCACTTGAGGCGCCCATCCTCAGCCGCTGAGGATCTGCCTACTCTTCTCTGGCTCTCCTTAGAGCTCAGGTAGTGGCCAGCGCAAGATAGGCTTCACTTTGCAAAAAAGCCGAAGCGCCGTGTTGTCCCTCTTGGCCTAGTCAGAAGGTCATGTCTAGTCCAGCCCCGTATGCAGGTCTGGACAAGTCGCAAGCGCAGCCACAGCCTCAGACATCCGTTGATTAGTTCGGCAGCATTTCACAGCCCAGTTCCCACTCAGCCATGTCGGATCTCAGCTCTCCCGAGAAGCCTAGGAGCGAATCCAGTCAGGACATTAGCGCTCTACAGTCATGGACGGAAGTCCACTCGGTCAGGTCGCCATCCCCGCCGGGAAGGGCAGACCTGCCGACAAGCACGGTAGCCTCTCCCTGCTGCACCGACGCCTACAACCGATCAGCCCACGGTGATCCCGGACCATCTCAGCAATCCGGCGACACCGCAAGTGTCGCGGGTGGGAAATTCCAAGGTGGTGTGCGTAGCCAAGCGCCCCAGAGCCCGCAGCCGAAGCCGATGCCTACCGCTTCAATCTGCCTCCGCTTCAACTCAGGACAAAGCCGTGCAACAGGCCAGTGCCCCAGCTCATCCCATAGCTGCCGGACCTGTGCCAACACCTCAGCCAAGCCCCTTCAGCCTCTAAATCGGACCCCTCTTCGACCCACCCCTCCCTTCACGGTGGCATCCATCAAGCGGCCTCGCATGCCGTGGGAGCAGCCGACTCAGCATACGAGCTCACAGGGGACTTTCGCGTGCGCGCACGGGCCAAGCTCCCTCAGGCGCCTCATAAAGGAGGTTCGCCCCCTACGTTCGCCGTCCCACCGCCCGCCGCCCAGATGGGTCTTTATTAGGGCCAGCCTTACCTAAGCCACACCCAATGCTCAGGCCCCCGCCTCGAAGCCTTCGCTTTTGCTAACCGGGTTTCCGGTGCACAGACAATCCAGGGCGCCTCGCACCTTCTCGGTGCAAGACCTCCCGTCATATAAGCACAGACCGGATAAGAAGCCTAGGTCGGCGCGCGCACCTCCGCGTCCTCACCTGGATCAGTCAGGCCCAATTTTTAGGGAACACCAGGGGCCAGGAAAGCATCTTGCTGCACACAGTGGCGCCAGCTCCTCGAGTTACTAGGCCCGGAATACAGCTCATTGCAGCAACATCTCAGCAGCTCCAAGCATCCTGAGGGCCTAACAGCCAAAAGCCTCGCCCCTTTCACAGCCGGTACAGTCCAGCGCTACCTGTCCTCGGCTAGGCAGTTCATTGACTACCTAGCCTTCAACTGCGTCGAGATATCGGCCTTGACGACAGCCCAGCTAGCCGACTTCCTATACGCCTGCGAACAGGGCCTCGAGGAGGACAGGGAAATTTGCCGCCTGGATCCAAGTCGGCGCTCAAGGCGCTTTCTTGGCTGTCCCGCGCAGCCGGCCTATCGCCCTTGTGGTCCATATTCCAGGACAGCCTAATTACCGCCTTCAGGTCCCAAAAGGTAGCCGACCGACGCGAAGCCCTACCGCTGCCCTTGGCCGTCGTAGTGGCGTGGGAAAGGCGCCTATGTGACGCCGACTGCCCGTCAGACTTGTGCATTTTGCTTGGGGGATTCCTTCTTGCCGTGCATGGGGGCCTCAGGTTCGGTGATCTCCAGAGGATTCGCCTATCCAGCCATCCAGCCTGTCCCTCACAGCCTCCAGCCTCAGAGGGGTGTGCTGGCAGACTAAGACTACCAGGCAAGGGCAACCGTTTCCGGTATTTCCGGCAGATCAGTGCCTACCCTATGGGTCTTGCCATTCCTGCGAGCCGTGCAAGCAGCCTGGATCAGGACAGAGCAAGCCTATTCCCAGCCTCTCTGCCCTGACTTCATCCTAGGGGGCACTAATTCCGCCGACTCGGCCTATGTCATACAGACAGAGCCTCAGTGCTATGCGATTCTTCATGGGAGTTCCTTGGCAGCCTTCCTCTCAGCCTTCTCCTGTGTCCTTCGAAGAAGCCATGGCGTTCGCTACACAGCCTTAAGGTCTGCCTCTTGTCAGCAGGTGCCCAGGTTCGAGCTGCAGAACAGGCCAGACAAAGGACACCGCAAGAGCCCTAGCGTCCAGTTGTACAGCCGCGACGACACTTTGATGGCCTTAGACCTGCAAGCCCAAATTGGTCAAGCGTGCGCCGAGGGCTGGCGACCTACCAGACCTATCGCTAGAGGAGGACAGCCGCCTACCCTAGAGCCTCTTTCAAGTCCCCAGGTCGACACCCCCCTCGAAGTTTCAGCTGGACGCATTCGGCGATGGCCTCTCGCGATTCATTTATGCGCGGGAAGCAGAACTTCAGAGGGCAACTCAGCCTGAGCCAACCGAGGACCCTGAGCCTCTCCCAGCAGGCCTTCCAGAAGCCTCATCAGCCACCGCGGGAATCCCGGACGACGGTCGTGAGGCCCTAATGGTGGCTCGTTTCGCCGCGGAGAACGACTCGTCCTCGGACTCGGAACAACCAGCCGGACAGCAGGAGCAGACGCCAGTCGCCTTCAGCCTATTCCGGAACGGTCAATGGGGCTCCATACACGCTTGTCTCGATTTGGCGGATAAAGCCGCGTGCGGAGCACTGCCGCAGCCTTCAGCCCATCCGAACCGGGTCCGAGAGGAAAGCCTGCGCGAAGCTGCTGGACTCCTGGGCGTGAGAAAAGCCTTCAATCCGCCGAGGCATCCGCTTTCTCTGCGCCACAGCCGGTTGCGTGCCGCAGCTTTTGCATCAAGTCAGCTCGTCCAACTTTTAATCAGCCATGGCAAATGCCCCAGCCTCCGAACTCGCCAAGTTCCTCAAAGACCATGGGGTCCATGAGGTCCTGCCTGCAGGGCCCTAGCGCTTTAATTT
>CAJNDV010036746.1:2151-21180 GCA_905221635.1 Symbiodinium sp. CCMP2456 | reverse complement strand
TTTAGGGTTTAGGGTTTGGGGGCAGACCAATAAAGGATCGCCGAATCACACGCCGAGGGGTTCGAGGCCTCAGGGATAGGTTAAGAAAATCCTGCAGCTTAGTAGAACCCACTTTTCAGATTTCATGCAGGCTCCTCATGTGAACCCCAATATCGAACTCAATCCGGAACCCTACCAAAAAATGCAGGTTCTGGTCGGTGCATTCGGAGCTTTCAGGTCTTACATTCAAAGAGNNCGGCCTTCACGGAAGAGGTGGTCTCACTGTCTCCCTTCTCCAAGGCCTCGTTGAGAGCCTCAGCGACAGAATCTCATGAGGCTAGGGGCATTGTCTGATTTTCGAATTCGAACATCAGCCTTGTCGCTAGACCTGTAGGATTATACGGCCTGTAGGGTTTCAGGTTCAGGATTGCAGGCTTGGGGGTTCCGACCTAGGTTCTGCAGGTGGGGATCTTGACCGGCACTTGTTCACTCGAGGTTCTTGATCGCTAACCTTTAGAAACAAACCTCTGCCGATCGCTGGCCTGTCACTTGAACCCGGCAATCCTACATGTAAACTACTGAATCCCCCGTTCGCAAATCCCTCAACCTTTACGACGCCTATACCGAACTCTTCGGAACGACACACCCCAATCCGGGCTCTTATCAACATCATGCCTTGCTTCTCTTGAGCGTCAAGATGCGGAGCCCACCTTGCTGGTGACGTCGTACTTCGAGTTCCTTGGTGTGTTGAGGCCAGGCCTTCTTCTTCGAGCTCTGCGAGTCTTGCGGCTTCTCGTGGCCATCACGGACCATCCTAACGCAGCTAAGGGACAGGTAGTCCACAAAATTGATCGCCTCGAGGGACGCACCAGAAACGCCTTTCAGCACCTCGGCTTACATGCTGCCAAGGGGTAGTGTGTCGGGAATTGGCCATTCATCCGAGGTGCTGAGGCCACGTCGGAGTCCTCCTGCTGCTTTCAAGCTTTTGCCAAAGGTTCTCTTGGGCTCTCTAAGCGGTTTATGGGTCCTTTTGCGCTCTCTAATATTAAGGGGTGTAGAGGGCTTTTTGACGGGCCGCTTTTCGCGCCTGCATGGGCAGCGTAACAACGGTTTGTAAGGCTTTAGTGTCTAGGGCGTTGGGGATTTTCGGGGGTTTGGGCTCAAGGGCCAGGGTAGAAGCAAAACTGGTGCTCGCTCCGGAAGGGTAGAGGGAGCAGAATGAGCCTTATCAAGTTTGCATGTGTATACATATATATATATATATGTATATATATATATATGTATCCCTTGTGTAGCACTCAGCGAGCCCTTACAGTACCTCTTCGAGGGCCCCGAAAGGACGGCTCTTTATGGAACCCTCCTTCTTCGCCAAGTAGGAGGTTGCCACGAAGCCTGCGGCGCCGATCCTCGGGGCACTCGGGGCTCCTCTCAATGAGGTTCGGGGTTAGGGTGTAAGGGACCGCTTCATTCTAGGGTTTAGGGTTTAGGGTTTAGGGTTTCGTTCTAGGTAACAGCTCGATATTATGAAATGAAGACAATGATGAAGATTCAGAGAGGTCTTCGTCTGCTACGGTACAGTAGCTGCTACGCGCAGGGACCATGCAGGTACCTGAGTTCAGTGGCGGCCCCCCGAGAGGGAGGGCATGTTCGAGAGCCGGATCCCTGCAAGAAAGGGTCTGATTCCAGGGCTGGCCCGTCGCCTAAACGAGCTCGGGGAATTTATGACCTTTGTTTCTGTTATTTTTTCTGCTGTATACATGTATAATTCTTGGTGTTATGATTGCTGTTTCGAACAGACCTGACCCTGTGGAAACACCTGGTTAAGAGCTTGAAGGTCGACTCTCGGGCGGATGGCAACGAAACTCAACAACCCGAATTGCTCGAGTCTGGTAGTACTGCCTGCACAGGACGATCCCAAGTCAAACTGAAAGTGCGAACTTTACACCCGCAGCCCCAAGTTCCAAGAAGTAGAAAATCAGATAAACGCAGTCAAAAGGCCAGAAGCCGCCCAAGAGGAGACCGGCAACTCCACCCAAAACGCCGGCGGTGGCAATGCTGTTCTCCTTCACCATCTTGGAATCTTCAACGGGCATGAAGGTCTCAGAAGTCATCGTTCCGTCAAAAACAACACTGCAGCAAAGCGCCTGCCGCTTTCTCAGCAACACAGTTTTGCAGACCTAAAGAGGTCAGTGCTCGTCGGCTTCTTGTTCTGCCTTAAGGAGTATCTATTTCGGAGTCCTTGGTCACTTTCACCAGTGCGACAGAAGAAGAGCCGCTGGCTGCCTGGAATGCTGGAGGATCCCCCTTCCCTCCATGGGCTTTATTTGGGTTTAAGGGTTTAGGGTTTAGGGGTTTAGGGTTTAGGGTTTAGGGTTTAGGATTATTGCCGAGTTTTGGACATCTCTTCCCTCAAATGAAAGGGCTTTCAGGAGGATTCTTGTAGCAGGATGTCAGACGGCAACATCAAAACGAGTCACAATACTCTTTACACAACCTGTCAGAGCTGCAAGGCAGACGCACAAAACAAACGCCAAGCAAGGACCCTTGTAAAACTTCTCTAGAACTCTACTACAACCCTGCTGTCCTACAACGCTTTCTGAAGCAGTTGCAGATAAGTAAAGGCGGCTGTATGCTACCATCTCGCACTAGATAGCCTAAACTCGAGCCCATTTTTGGACTTACACCGGGGCACCTCGGAAACCCAAGTAAGACCGCAGAACCCGACAACTAAAGCCCTACCTGAAGCCTAATCTATAAGCCCTTGGACCCAACCTGAAAGCATCAGTATGAATAGCCCCGGGAATGTGAGAAGTGCTTTCCCAGGTCCGGACCGCCCAACCAGGAACCCAAAACACATTCTGTTACATCGTGTTGTGGCATGGTATACCATATACATATATGTATACAAATACAAATACATATATATGTGTATATATACATACACAGATACTGCAGTATAGTAATATTAAAGGATAGTATAACTATAAGTATAATAAGCTTGTGTGTGCCTTATACTTCGTAAAAAAAAAGTCCCGGCCCCGGCACCGGCCCCCCGGTGCCTCCGCAGCTCTGGCCGTGCGGCTTTCGCTGGTCACCGGAGCCAGGCCAGTGAAGCAAAGCGTGGCGGGCACCTAGGGCCCTTTGGGGGTTTAGGGGTTTAGGGTTTAGGGTTTAGGGCTTTTTGGGGGCTCTTATAGGGGGCCTTTTCAAGGGAGGGCTCAGGGTTCTGTCGGGGTTTACTAGGGTTTATTCGGGCTTATTTGGGTTTATTCGGGTTTATTAGGGTTTATTCGGGTTTAGGGTCTGGGGGTTTAGGGGCACCTCAGGGGGTTGAGGGCTCTTAGGGGGCTTTAGGGCCTCGGGGGTTAAGTTCTTGCGGCTCTTGGTCCTGTTTTGGGGTTTAGGGCTTCTCAGCTTCTTGGGTTGTTGGGACCTTATTAGAGTTTATTCGGGTTTAGTGAAGTTTGGGGTTTAGGGGTTTAGGTTCTTGGGGCTCTTGGGGCTTACAGGGCTCTTGGAATGTCGGGTTTAGGGGCCTTGGGGTCTTGTGGGTATGGTGCGGCAGCTACGGGACAATCAAGTCTGTTAGAACAGGCGTCAGAACGGTTCAGGGTCCAGGGTCTAGACGCAAGATAACATCCATGACGACAGCGGGCTTGGGCGAGCGAACATCCGACCTGCAACCGTCTCCCCGCCCAAAAACTATACACATTCTAAAACTTCTAGAGCAAGCCTGAAGATTTACCTGACCACGCAAACACGAGAGCATCGAAACACAAATTCAGCAACTAACCTCTCAACCGAGCTGAGGCACGATGAGCAGAGCCAGCAGGGCAGCGCGGGCAGTGCGGCCTCTGACTCTGAGTTTCTTGCATCTTCACTTGAGCGCGGGTCTTACAAGAGGTGTTGAGGTGAAGGCTTAGGGTTCAGCATATAGGTGTTTCGGGGCTTCCAAGCTGGTCAGGGTTGCGAATAAACTTTACCTGAACGACTCGTAACGGGCAAAGACTCCGCCTCAACGAGAAGCACGATGCGTTTAGTGAACCTCGTCTAGTTTTGGGCCGGATCTCGCCGGTTCCGATGCTGCAGGCGAGGCAGGATCACAGCACGAAACTAGGCTTGCAGTCTGCATGCCGCAAGCTCCACGGCAAGGTGGTGCGGGCAATTCAAAAACACAAACCCATCGAGTGCAGAGGTCAATCGGGACCTGCTTTTTATCAACCCTTCTAATCTTTCCGAAAGCATCATCCTGCAAGCTTGGACTCCGTGATCTGCACAGTACTACCCCAAGACCGGTGCCTGCCTCGTGCAGCAACCATTGTTCCGAGGGAGGGCGGAAGGGGCTAGGACTTCGGCGGTGCGTTTTGGACGTTTGGGCCCGAATGGCTATTGGTCGAAACTGGCGCACGGAGGAAGATGCAATGCTGGCAGCGTTGCGAACCCAGTCGTTCACTGATCACCGTCTTCCAAGCTGTTGGTGCCTAATTTACTAATGGCTTAACAATTCAAGACATCGGAAGACGTCTTCGATAGCTGCGGGCATCTGGTTCAAGGTCTGGAACCCTTTCTGGGCCTGGCTCAGCGCAGTGCGGGGTGCGGAGGACGCTCGAGCCGAAGGTTGTCAGCAGAAAGAAAAGGAGCGATACAAAGAAAGACACCGGTCATCTTGGCGGCTATACCCGGGTTGCCCGTAAGGTTGGTCCAGTTCCAGTCACATGACAAGCAGAACCAACATCGTCGATCACACAGCAAAATGGACCGTCGTGCCTCCGCCGTCTGTCATTGCCGACGGATGTGGGGGTCCAACGAAAAGGCCGTTACATCGAGCACGAATGCCCTGATTCACATTCTCATGTTGGAGTGGTGTGGGTGATTACGTCTACCTGTCCATGTGCTTCCAAGCTGTGCTTTTGTTGGGGGGGAGATCCTGAAGTCAACGTCAGTTGTGCATGCCACCTCACAAAACCGAGCCCTCACTTCCCGATGAATAATCAGATATAATCAGTCTATTTCAAAACCGTGCGTTTCAGGGGCGTCGACCAACGTAGGTAGGTCCGAAATCCCGGTGATCTGAGCCAGTGGCTGCGCACGGCATATACTATTACTATGTGTACCAAAACCAAGTATTTCCATCGGCCTTGTTGGTCTAGCGTGGTCTTTTGTTTGTGCTTTAGGTCTGAATTTTCGGTGCTTTCCGAGGCCTGGATGCAGCTCTTTAAGACATCACTACGACCGTCCATGACCACTAGCGGGGTTGCACGATGTCAGGGTCAGAATAGGGTGGTGCTCTTGCTTCGTGCCACGAATCCTTAAGCACTTAATCACCATTGCACACTGATCCATATGCTGCCGAACAGACGCGGAAGCCATTGCCCAACGTGGACCCCAAGGCTTCTCGAAAACTCAAAGGGCCCGAACTGCATCACAGCAGTCATAATGCATCCTTTGATGATCACAGCACCCATTGTGGGTTTAATTGCTTTTGCTCTGCAATATTTCCTTCCCCTCTTTCGGAGTGTTGTGGCACATTACGAGCATATTACGGTTAGATAATTATCACCGCACATTGACTCCTCCTAAGCATTCCTAAGCCCAAAGCTTTCACTAGAAACTGATCGGAGCCATAAAAAACGGGAACCTTAATCGGAACCCTAAACGGAACCCGAATAAGAACCCTGGTCGGAACCTTAATCGGACCCCTGATCGGAACCTACATCACGCATTCATTCAGTCAGTCGCACACCTCACCTACCCACCTACCTCACTCATTCATTCACCCACGCAGTGATCCACTGTCCTGAATAGACGACTATAGTCCCGGACAGCAAATGCCCAGAGTGTTCTTGGTGTGTTCACGCACACCGGCTCCGCCTCTTATGATGCAGAATGTCCAGAATGTGCTCGGCACACTCGACCCCCAGAACAATCTTGTCCTGTGGGAACCAAATCTCCCCTAACACACCCCTGGCAGCCCCACGTCACATGGTCTTCCCACCACGAAGTCTCTCTTGTCCTGGGGCGAGGGATCAAGAAAAAATTAAATCAGGATCAAAAAAAAAATAAACCACAAAAATCAAAAAAAAAATTAAAACCAGGATCAAAAAAAATTAACGCAGTAGGTTTGCAACAAAGCCTGGGAAAAATCTAGGGGTTACGGATCAAAAAAAATTAAATCAGGATTGCTTGGAGCTGGGATGGAACAGAAATGCGACTGCGGAGACGACTGAGCAGCCGGCAATGCTGCTGGAGTCTGCGGCGGCGCGGTGCGCGGTGCGCAACTGGGTCGGGGTCGAACTGGAATTTCCAACACAGCCTCGTCTGGCACATCATCAGCGACAGGGCTGGGCGCCGAGCCCGCCTCCGGAACCTGAGCCGGTGCAGTGGATGCCCGGGTTGAGCGAGTGCCACCATTCATATGAACACGTGGACAAGATGTGGCAGTGCCTGCGATTGTGGGGGAGCGGCTTGGCTCCATGCCATCGGTAGACAACATTTGGAGGTTCGCAGCAAGCTGCAGGGCAGAGGTGAGACTGTGCACGCACTCTCTCGCAGCTGCCTTCGCCACGCGATATGTTACGGGCATTGGCGACAGTGTCTGGATTTGATAGACGCGCGTGGCAAACAAAGCCGGATTTGTAGGTGGCTCGGCTGCAGCAGGGCCAGCATGAGCTCTTCCACGAGTCGCACAGGAAAGTAACCGAAAGCTGTGTTCGGCACGGGCACGCAATTCGCAAGACCCGTGCCAGGGCACGTCAGAGGCACGCCTGTGCAATGCGTCGTGGGAACGGGGAATTGCGGGCCTAGCCCCGGCCTGCCCAGTTGGAGGCTGTTGTCCGCGAGATTGCCATCTACTCGCCCCAGGTCCAATCGACAAGATCTTGTGCGGTGACAGGCGACAGGTCGGCATCTCCGCCGGCAGCAGTGTGATCTTCCAGGCAAGACCAGTCTGGCTGCAAATGCCATGCGCAGGCTTCTTCAAAAGAGTTTGGAAGCGCATCGGCCAAAAATGAACTTGAAAGCAGATTTGGACTTGCTGCGGGTCGGGAGATTTCCGACCGCTGCGTGCGTTGCACGTGTTGCGTGGGCGGTGTGTCAGTTACAAGACCACAGCTAGTAGGTGAGTCGAGGACAGTGGCCAGAGTCTCTGCTGAGCAAGGTGGCGGGCTGGGCAACGTCTGTGCCAGTGGGAGACTTGGAGGGCTTGGATGGGGAGAATCCCTGGGCGAATATGGCGATCGACTCATTGCCCAAGGTTGAACAGACGGGTCGGAGAGATACACTTGTGGCGTGGCAATATCCGGCACGACGGGGCGTGCCGCAGCACAAGCATCCGTACTACAGATGGATGTGGGGCTTCAAAAGCGATGCTCGGGAGGACTGCGTGATCGGGATGCTGACTTTGCGGACAACATGCCTCCAAACATAGCTGGAGTCGAAGCATGGGAGGAAGGAGCCACATGCTGGGGAAGCACTGCCGTCGCTGAGGACTCATGCGTGCGCTCAAGGCATGCGGCGTAGTGACCTACAGTGGCGCCATGGTCCTGTGTGAACAGCATGACGTGCACCCGCGGTCGGTGCGACAGGACCTGATACGCCGATGCCAAGTTCATGCAGCACGGGCTGCGCTGGGGCCGAAAGAGGTATGCGCAGGAAGCTGGCGCGTGCAAAACCAGCAGCCCATGGGAATAAAATCGGCCCAGGCCGGAAACTGCTAGCCCTATCTCGCTCACGGAGGTGGCTGGCCTGATGAGTTTTAAACAGGCCTGCGCCGAATTCCCATATGCGCTGCAATATTTCAGAGCTTGCAGCATGGCCACATCTGCTGGGAGGCCCGTGTGGCAACTGCTTGCGTGCCACCAGCAATGGCTGGTCACGGGGTTGTCTCGAACTTCATACTGCAACGCTTGTAACAAGCCCAAGACTGAAGTGGGCAATGACACAGAAGGACACGGAGGGTCGCCGCATGGGACGTTGCAATCATGGATGTGAGGACTGCGCGATCGCACCGGCGAGTTGACACTTGGAGCAGTGGGAGTGGCAAGCACATGCAAGCCGGCTTTGCTGCAGAACTTGATGTCGTCCAGCCTGCGGACAATCGCGAAGAGGAACATTACTTAACGGGAAGTGAGAAGTGTATATATATATATATATATATTTTTTTTTCTATACACATATACTGCACATGCACGGCGTCGCCTGCCTCGATCGGACGAGGTGTCTCCGGAAGGATTTCGTGGCACGGCCCCATTGGAAGCGGTCACCTGCAGGAAAACATCCGAGACGTCTTCGACATGTGCAACAAGTTCGACTTAGGAGAGGTGTTCGCTAGTTTATACCGCTTCTGTCCGTGCATTTTTTCTGTAGTGTCTGGACGCGAGGAAATGCAAGTGTCATGGAATCATGGAAACCGAAATCAAGGAGTGCAGCCCTTGGTGTAGTTTTGCGCAGTCTGTATGTTGTTGGTGGTACCCTGGATTCACGTGTACCTGGTCGGCTACATCAGCGCAACACAGTGTCTCAAGGCAACCTGAGCGTCAGACACCATTGAGTGTTCACATACAGCCCGCGATCCGCATGTAGACCTTGACTGAGGCTGGGAGGTCTGGTCTGGACGAAGAACAGAAAGAAGATTAAAACGCTGTGACTTGTATATAGCTTGGTTCGTGCTGGTCGCAGTAACGGGCGCGTGTAGTTGTAACCAAGAACGACGAATGCCCCGGCTGAGTAGGGAACGGGTCGCGGCAAAACTTGCTTCCTGGACACAGCTCTAGACATGTGGCATACAGCGGTGACGCGGTACATTGCAGGAACAGATTTCGCTGAGGTTGCACAAGCTCCAACAAAAGGCATGCACCTACCTTGACAGCTTCGTCCAACAGACGCTCATCCTTCCGGTCCTCTAATTACAGTGGCAAGAAGCATGAAGCGAGCTGGGCACTGAAGAACAGGTTTTAAGTTGAGTCCTGCGTCTGAGGGGTGGCATGCTTCTGCTTCTTCTTTGCCAGAGCCTGCGTCATGCACTAATCTGAAAAATCTCGTCGTGAGGGGCCACTTGCAAGCTTGGGCGACCCCAGCGAGCACATGTTCAAACCCGCACCTGCCGCTGCCTAGGCTTAAGCTTCTCCGGCACCTGAGTGAGTGCACTAAAAACATTAGAGCGGAGACAGCCGCAGGTCTGGAAAGCTCGCTGCTCTTCCTACGGCTGGGCCTTCACGCCGTCATCCGTTTTTTTCCAGTCTTACGTCACGTCTAGATTTCATGTGCAAGGACTGTGGAAGCAGAAGCCTTAGGCCGAGATAATCTGAGGGTTGCACATTGTCCACGATGACGAATCCGACCTAAAGCAGAAGCCCGGAGCAGTAGATTACGAGCGCATGTCTGCAACAACATATCAAGCATCGTCCCCTAAGCTCTCCGCTGGCGTTTTGAGCTTGAGGCTACAGAATCGTGTGATGTAATCATCGCGGACGCGCGTGCTCTCCTATAACGGTAGGTAGGCTTGTTTTCAGGCACAACAGTTCCGCGACGTGCATGTGTCTTCCTCAGTGATATCGTGCCAGCTGCAGTTTCCTGACCGTACGCGCAGGTTGGTCATGGCCTTATGCGATCAAGGACGGCTTTGCTCGAGAATTCAACATGGCGGGTTATGTTGGGTTCGTGGTGCTGCTTGCAGTGTCTTCTGAGCTCGAGGCAATGAAGGACCAGAAAGAGAGATGGAGAGAAAACCGGGCGGTGCTTGCGCTTGATCCGAGACTCAAGATAGGGAGGCCTGAACCAGAAAGGCCCTTGGCCTCTATCAGAAAGTGTAGCGGCTCGACTAGAAAAGCGGACAACTTTGAATGTTGGAGAAGCTACCCCCGCTAGGTTTAAGTCCCCCCAGCTGGTGTAAAGTCGCCCCTTGTCCTGCAGGAACCACACCTTCCCGAAAGAAGTCGCGGGCAGCCCCATGCGTTTGCATACTTCAGCCTGGCCAGCCCGCACAGGGATACTGGGCATCAACACACTTCCAAACACAGCACACCGCTCCGTGCGGGCACAGCGACACACCTCTCTATGGCTTTCGCGTTCGTACCGCACAGCGCGCTAACGTCGAAGGCTGCTGCAGCGCATAAGCCACGGCCCGGAAGCTCATGTTCGAGACCAGACCGCGGGCACGCGGCGGAGTGTCCAGGCCCAGGGAGAATCGCTTAAACGCCAAGCCTCGACGAGCAGATGAGCAGGCCGAGTTGTTGCCAGAGTGCTATGAGACAAAGGCTTAACCACGAAAGGTTTGCCGCCAAGACACTGCGGTCGACGCCTGACGGCCACATGGTCTGAGTCTTGAAGTCCTCCAAACCATGAAGTGCCTGGCGTTCAATGTCCTTCCGACCGCCACAAAAGCTTCATGCTCGTGGTTCCATGGACGTATGTCACGAGGCTAGATCAACCACATCACGAAACAGCTGCAACCACAGGTCCTTCCAATTGCGCTTATCCACCCAGGGCTTCGTGAAGCGCAAGAACTCCACCAACTCCGGCTGCGTGGTGATGCAATTCTCGTCGCCATCCACGTCGCCTGACACCCCCCACTTGCAATGCCTCACAACATGCCTCTAAATCCAACACCCTGCACCTTGTTACCAGACCCTGCGAAGTCACCGCCAGCCAGGAGCGTGTTCATGAATCCCTCCTGAGACAAAATCACGCATTTCTCCTCAAAGGGCCCCATGTCCTGGCCACAGATTTTTTTTTATGTTCCGACGAACACGACAACATGCGTCTGCGGTTTATCGTCCGGAAACTTGAGCTCAATTGGACGGTATCTTTATATTGTGCACGGCCCTCTGTCCCGAAAGACGAAAACAAACATGATTCGCCCAATTCTGGTTATGTTCGTTATGCTAGAGAAACAAGAACACAATTAGGCGCAGAACCACATCTACACACTGCACGAGGCAGCACAGACCGTCCACGCAAGAATTGCTCAGCATCCACAAGCAAGCATTCACAGTAGTTCCTGCAGTCATGTCAATTTCCAGTCCTTGTTTGGGACCACAGCCTCCAGGATGCAAACATCGCGTGGGCTGTGACACAGATACCGCCAAACCTGAATCAAAAAAGCCAAAGGTTTATAAACACACCACACGACAGCCCAAAACAAGAAAATGCCTATCCGAGGCACGGCCACGTCGCCCTTGGTGAAATCTCGGCCGCTCGTGACCACGCATTGGTTTGGCCAAGAACTCGCCGTAGTCGTAGCCACAGACGGCTTTGACCGTGCACGAGAATGCCGGCCTTTGATCAAGAATGCGTCACGGTTGCACATGGACTCAAGAAATACATAAGCTGCTAGTTTAAGTGCGCGGCCACTGCTGCGCCGGCTTGTTGGCCTAGTCAGCCTTCTGGTAGACCAGCTTCGACTGGACAGCCTGAAAAGCAAATCCTTCCCCGAGCTGTCCCCACAAGGAAAAGGGCTTCAATGCATGACGGGAGTTTTGCGTGTGCTGAAGCAGCAGGGGGTCCGGTGCGGTGTCAGGCTCAGTGGCTGCGCATGTCCAAAAACTGACCATGTCTTGGACCCAATCTCCGGACCTTCGAATGGCAACCCCGCGTCGTTGGGCAGCTGCGCAAGATTGACGCAGCCACATCCTTCCAGTCTGCCGTGAACTGAGCCATTACCGTTAATGCCGCCACAGAAAGGGGCAATGCACATCTGCATCTTTCATGGCCGCAAAACCTTATGTCAGCCTTATGTTGACTTATGTCCAATGCTTCAGGCTGAAGCCTTGAAGCAAGGATTTCATCATCACGCCCAGAGTGAGGTAGTCAACCAGGACGTTGTATCCCGCGGTGATCCGCACATTCCTGGAGCCATGTACCGGGGGGTGCCGCAAATTCTGAAGGTGAACGTGCCTCAGAACATGAGCCCTGCCAAGCAAGTTGGAACAAGGGGTCAGGCCCAATGGATTTACCGAAGCTTACTGAAACACTCCAAGGCAAGATGCTGATTTGCTTCGCAATTCCGAAATCGCAAAACTTCGTTAAGCCTCTTGCCACCAGCACATTCTCTGGCTTCACGTCCCTGAAACAGATCTTCGGATCTACACGCTGATGTGTTGCAATCTTGGCAACAACTGCCCAACTTCACGTGCGATGTCCGGGCGCTTCCGTGGCAAGCCTGTGTCAACTTGAACAGCCTTGCCCGGGCACATTGGCTTCTCTGGCATGAAACTTCACATGAACTTCACATGGACCAAGCAAGAACGGTATGCTGCACATAAACAACTACTGACGGGTCTTCTTTCATCTTCTTGCCATGCTTCGCCGCCTCGGTTCTTCTCCTCAATCCCGATTCGGCGGCTCCTGCCATCTTTCCAACTTGAAAGTAGCTTAAACCGTGTAAAACAGTTACCCAACCATTATCCAATCTGCCGAGCTGCAGTCATGCCGGCCAGCATGGGGCCGCAGCAACAATGGAATAGGAATGAGAGTCGGAACCCTAAATCGGAACCCAAGCAGAAACCCGACTGAACTCCAGCATGGCGTGCCACACACACACACACACATCATTAGTCCTAAGCGATCGCAAAGCCCGCCGCCGGTTTTTCCTGCGACAACATAACAACAAAACATCTCGGATTTAATTTCGTCACTTCGACCAAACGCGCTCCACAAGCGCTTCCTTCATAATCATCATGCCCCACACATACACACTCACACATATTTTGAAGGAGTTTACACTCACATGTCGCACACAACACTGACACGGATAACATGATGCAAATTCAAACCCCCGGCTGTGAACAAACGCCGAGGAAATACCAACGACATGTTCGATTGAAGCTATCTCGGTTGTGCTTACTCTCGCGACTCGCGATCATGAACAGTCCGTCTTATATACGCTTGTCCGCCCACGCGCTCAAGCTCCAAAAGGGTCAAAGCTCGATCATTCGTTCCTCATGCTACCGAAGCGATGCAGAACTTGAAGTGGTTTCCAAGGCTCTGACTGGCTGTGCTAGAAGCTTTCTGGCCGGGGGCAGCTCCACACATGGGGTTCCAGTTTCTGGCTGAAGACTGAAAGCCTTCGGGTCTAAGGTTTTAGGGGCGAGAATGCCCGAGTCAGTACAGTAGGCACCTCATAGAATTGTCGGCGATATGCACATGTCTTCTAACTCGACACATGGGCTGCCGGGACAAAAGTGCGACATAGGGAGACACGGGCCCCTGTAGGCTTCGGTCCAGGGTACACCGGGGCACGTAAGGAGCAAGCTGCGCCCTTTCTCCGGCACGTAGCACGTTGCTGTCTGCACTGGAGATAAAGTGAAACCTTTCCAAGCAACTCCCTCGAATACTCACGCCGAGGAATTGGGATATCGCATTATGCAAGCATTGGTGCTGTTTCTTTACACAGATGCAGCGAGACAAAGGGGGACAAACAACCACAAAGCTTGGAATGCCCCGGTGCAGATGTTGATGTGTAACTAATAGTAATTAACTAGTAGTTTTGTACTACCACCTTATGCAAACTATCAGGCCAAGACGGGGTGGCTGATATCCATACCTCCAGACAGAGACGTAGATATCTATGTGCATACCAAGTAAACCATAGATTTATGGTGATATAGAACCTAGTGAGCGGGCAAGTTCTCACGGCTTCACAATGAACCACGATGCTGGCATGTCATCCGTGGTGGTGATGACCTGCTGGCTGCGTCTGCCGGTGGAACTGCTGCTTGCAATGCACAGGCCTGAACTTACGGCGTAAAAACAATTCGCACGAGGGTGCTTTCGGTGGAGCCTCGCACATGAACTCCAGAAAGAATGAACTGCTATTGGAATGTACCAAAGGGCGATTTAACCAGCCTAAACCCCCAACCTACTTGGAGGATCATGGGACTTAGTAAGTAAGGTTATAAGTCCCTCAATTGGGGTTATAAGTATAGTTACCCTAATTATAACCCCAATTACTAAGTCCCAGATTGAACCATGAGCAGCACAAGATGAGCAAACGTGCCTGCAGCTGCTGCCGGGCAGCAAACTTGTCCACAGCGCTTCGTACCTGAAAGCACGCACGTCACTGTGCCTTCCGTGGCGTGCATTTGCTGGACAGCTAGAAGTACATAGTAGCATAGACTATACTATAAGATACTAACTCTAGTATATTAGAATACAGTATACTATACTCTATATATATATATATATATATATATACGTATATACCTAGACTATCCCCTTCCAGCGACAGGCTCCAACCACAACCCACAGATGCGGCAACCATGCAAACGTCTGAGGCCCCGTGCTTGGATGTGTCTGCCTGGGTCATCCATGTAGGTGCTACCTGGCAATGGCAGACAGCATGCTCTTCTCGAGAGTCCTGCTAAACCTCATGATCCAACTGCACGCCTTCACATTTTGAATGCACACAAATATATGCAACATGTGCACGTACGTGCATGTAGGATGCGCATATGTATATACTTATATACACGTTAAATGCATAACTGTACACATATGAAAAGGGATATACACACACGCATTGACACAAATGCAACCATCTTATATTAATGTTCAGATGCACGTTTACTTAGGTGTCTGCTTTTGCTCACGTGGTTGTGTCTATACTAGTTGGTCTATTGATTTATCTGCTCATGTGTTTATTGTTTTAAACTTTGCCCATGCCCAAACCCTAAAACCCTGGCCAAGACCCTGAGTTGAAAGCCTCCATCCTAGTCTCACCCCCTAAACCCTAAACCTTAAACCCTAAACCCTAAACCCCAAACCCTAAACCTTAAACCCTAAACCCTAAACCCTAAACCCTAAACCCTTAAACTCTTACAAAGACTGAAAGACTCCTTTGATTCCCATACTTGGAGGATCATGGGTCTTAGTAAGTATGGTTATAAGTACCTTAATTGGGGTTATAAGTAGTTATAAGTATGTTACCTTAATAATAACCTTAGTTACTAAGTCCCATGATCCTGTAAGTACCCGACCCTACTCTATTGCGACGTACTGTACTCTAGGGGGCTGGACTGCGCTAGACTGCATGCGCACTTTACTGCACCATACTATGCTTGCAAAAGGGTCCTAAACTCTAAACCTAACCCCCTAAATTACTAAACCCCTAAAACCCTAAACCGCAAACGCCTAATCCGTTAATTACTAAACCCCTAAACCCAAACCCCAAACCCTCATCCCTAAATTACTAAACTCCTAAAACTCCAAAACCCCTAAAACAACAATTTCGCCTAACGCTGCACCGCACTGCACTCTCCCCTGGACCCCAAACCCCCATATCCCTAAATTACTAAACCCCCAAACCCCTAAAAAAGAAAAAGTCGAGCACTAGTTACCCCCTAAACCCCTAAAAAAAACCCACAAAAGCCGCCTAACATCCCAAAATTGCTAAACCCCTTAAACCCCCTAATTATGGAGAAAAAAAAGCCTAAACTGCTCTCTAAACCCTAAACCCTGAACCCTAAACCCTAAACCCTAAACCCTAAACCCTAATCCCTAAACCCTAAACCCTAAACCCCTGGGCCTCCCAGGAGCCCTCCTGAGGCGAGGATCGGCCACCAGAGCTCCAGGTCCCTGGAGACCTTGGGTTTAGGGTATAGGGTTTAGGGTTTAAGGTTTAGGGTTTAGGGTTTAGGGTCGGATTTGGGGCTCTAGAGTTTTCTGAGTTTGGGGCTTTAGGGGTTTCAGGGGCTTTAGAGTTTTTGGATTTTGGGGTTTTAGGGTTTATAGGGTTTATAGGGTTTTAGGGGCTTGAGACTTTCGGATTTTGGGGTTTTAGGGTTTATAGGGCTGAGTTTCGGATTTTGGGGCTTTAGGGGTTTAGGGTTTCGGGGCTTCAGAGTTTTCGGATTTTGGGGCTTAAGGGTTTTAGGGGTTTAGGGTTTAGGGCTTTGGGGGCTTAGGGGCTTCAGAGTTTCGGATTTTGGGGCTTTAGGGTTTAGGGTTTGGGGGCTTTAGGGTCTAGGGTTTCGAGGATTTTGGGGGCTTTAGGGGTTTAGGGTTCAAACCCTAAACCCTAAACCCTAAACCCTAAACCCTAAACCCTAAACCCAGGGGCTTTAGGGGCTTGGGAGCTTCGGAGTTTCGGATTTGGGGCTTTTGGGGTGTAGGAGCTTTGGGGGCTTTGGGAGCTTTCGGGGCTTGAGACTTTCAAGTTGAGGCCTTGTTGGGGCCGCTGGGCTTGCGGCTGTGAGGTTTGTTTAGGGTTTAGGGTTTAGGGTTTAGGGTTTAGGGTTTAGGGTTTACGGTTTAGGGTTTAGGGTTTAGGGTTTAGGGGTCTTCCGTTTGGTAAGGGGCTGTTGTGCTTAGGGCAAAGATGTTGGGGTGCAAGGCCGGGGTTCACGGCCGGCTCCGAAACAAATTGTTCCGTGGATCTGCAGAAGGGCAGTTCAAGGTGGCTTCCGGTTTTTGACGACTTGTGGCTCGAGGGCTTTAGAATCTGGCTTGAAGGCTTCAGAGGGAGCTGGGGGCTTTTTTCTGAGGCTTCAGCCCCTGTTACCTAGCAAGAGAGAGGAAACTATAGATCTTTAGATTCGGACTGCAGCGATAGTGTCTCAGCTGTTGCCCTGCAGGAGTACGTTCTGGGGGGTCCTGGACTCTGAAGATACCATAAGGGCCTCAATAATTAGAATAGGGTTTTGGGGCCCGATATACTGCGATTATAACAAGGAGCCAATATAGTGTAGGTTATCATTTAGGCTCCCAAAAAGCACACAAGCAAAAATCAGGATAGGGATATCCCATATAAATGCCCTTATAATGAAGCCCAATAAGGTAGGGATATCCCTATGAAATGCTTATGCTTATGCCCTTTTTTGGTTCCTAAATTTAGGCTCCTACATCACGCTGTGTTGGATGAGCTGAAGCTCGGAAGGACCTTAGGCCCCCTGCCGCTTCCTCTGCGTGGTTTGCATCCACGTAGATAAACCTGGCGGGCTTCGGGTTTAGTTCCAGACTTTAGTGGTTGGGATTCAGGGTTTAGGGCTTGAGGTTTGGGATCTGTCTCAACAGCATCTTCGTGACTGGACCTTCCTCCTTCCGCCCGAGAGCTTTTGTCTTCGTAGAGGTAGTACCTGTTGTGTAATATGATAGGGATCCGAAAATTTCACCCCTGAAGCAAAGAGGATCTAATTTATGCCTATACTGCACTGGACGGCCCAGTCTTCAGCCTTCTAAGTAGCACTGAGCATGCAAAGCGTATGCAGATTTCTACCCAAAAGACACATGGGAAGGATCCTCAAATTACATCCTGAAACAAGGAGGGTACGTGAAGCAGGGGTCTCCGCCTTACTCCTCCCAATAAAACCCCTCACCCTGTACGTAAAGCCCTAAACCCAAGCCCTAAGACCTTAGACGCCAAACGCATAAGCTACAGAACTACCTTGCTCTTCTGGGTTCCGTGCGTGGCAACAGCCGGTGTCTGATCTCCGCGTTTGTAAACCTTCGCCGCGCTGGCACTGAATATACCGTAAAATTCTGGATTCTAGAGGCTTCTGCTCATAGTTGAGGGGATAAACCATCAACAAAAAAGTGGCCAGATCCGGGTAGATTGTGATACATATATATATATATATATACATAGTATATTATAATATAAATATTTATGTTGTATGTATCAACCTAAATAATATAAGTATGTAGCTGTCGGGGGAATAGGTCCTTCAAGGAGTCCCCTCTCTAGACTCCAGGTTGCCGGAGTCCCCGTCTTTTGCCACTTTGGCGAACTTCCGACGACAGCTGATTCGGCTGCAACATGGCCCCAAACCCAGGGTGTAAGGGCCCAGTATGCTATACGAGTAACTACAAAAAGGAACCCCAAAAATAGGGACTCAAAAAAATCGGAAGGATGGCGCGTTCGTCGTTGGGCTGTTCGGGGTGGTTCTGCTCCTTTGCCTCGCGCTTCGGGTTTCCAATAGGGAGCAAGAACGAAGACTCTGTACATCGGACTGAACTTCAAGCTATGTCGCAATATGTGGGTATTTCTCTAAATTAGGGTCCCTTTTTGGGTCCTTTTTATAAGGATGCCGCACTATATTTGGGACCTAAAAAACCACCCTAATGTAGAGAACTACCCATGTGCGCGCAAAAGATTGAGCTCAGGCGCCTCTGCGAAAGAATGCGAGAAGTCGCGCACCTGGCGCCGTGTCTGTTCCTGGAAACCCTGATCACTTGAGCTATAGACTCGTTAATTCAAGGGGTAACGAAACTCTTCCGAAGCCCCGCTTGAAACCCTTAAGTGTGCAACGAAACTACTCCATTTCGCTCGAGGCTTGAGCTCACCGGGGACCTTTGCTTGAGCAAAAAAGCCGAGGTCCCTGGGAAGCGCCTGCACCGAAGGAAAGGGCAAACGCAAAGATGCTCCACTCTGGACCCTAAACAGTCAGCACCCTAGATCGTAGCGGCTACCTTGTGGTATCTGGACCCAACATCCCAAACAGACACCCCATGAAGCCGAAAAACGCCCTTCTAAGCCCCACGGAAAAACTCTTGGATGAGGAACCCCCGATGCATTAAACGGCTCTTATACATAAACCCCACGATGCGGGGCATCTAATGTCGGGGCCTTGATGATTAGAACAGGGTTTTGGGGTATATTATACTATTATTATAATAAGGAACCCCCAAAATAGTATAGGTAATTATGTTAAGCCCCTATATTAGCCAGGTTTCTTCAAATCAAGTTGCTGCATCAAAAGACAAAACAAGAAGGCTGCACCAGAACGTAGCGACCTTCCTTGGCTGATGTTGTTTGCACATCTCAGGTCACCTGGGGGTTTCAGAAAAGAGGGGACCCTAATATAGCACCCTAAATCGTAGGATCCTTATTATAAGGACCCCAGAATAGGGTACCCTAATTTTCGGAAACTCACACCTTTTGTAGAAAGGGCCTGCTGAAGAAAAAGCGCCAAGCTGCGAAGGGCTCCAGGCGATTTCGAAGATCCTGCCGGAAGCAACGCGAGACTCAAGAGGGTGTAGGGTACGCAGATGAATGTATGCTTATATATATATATACACAAATATATATATATATATATATATATGTATTTATTCGTT
>CAJNDV010036744.1:0-10755 GCA_905221635.1 Symbiodinium sp. CCMP2456 | reverse complement strand
TATATATATATATACACCTTATATATACCCTAAACTCCCCACCTGTAGTTTCCTGTCAGGAAGGCCCTAAATCCTTACCGCAGTCCACGTGTTGCCTTGCACCACTGGTGAACAAAAGGGCTCCTCCTTCCACACAGCAACCCTACCACCTCTAGGGTTACGCGTTAGGGCGGTTAATGTTTACTCAATACCACCGTGATGATATCAGTAGTAAGACTAAGAAGATCAGTCCGATAGTCTCCAAACCTCCACGTGGAAGGCAGAGGGAGCCCCTTCTGGTTAGCTGCCCGAACTCTGCGGCCGAGGTGTTTTTGTTCGATTGAGGCTTGGTGTGCTTCCCTGTTTTTCCATTGGGGTTTTCGAAGTTGAGTTTTGATGTTTGACGCTTCGGCGCTGTTCAGGGCTCGAGGTGCGGAAGCCGGAGGCAAGTGCCGGCTTTAGCATTTTGCGGTTCCAGCTCGACTCTTGGCTGCCAAATCCATCCCGATTCCCGATGACGCGCCTTGCTGCGGTGTTGGCTGGCGGGCTCCTCTCCGGCTTCGCCGGCGCCATGCGTGAGTTCACTTCGAGGTTAGAGATGAAGGCCCCAAGCCAGGCGGACAGCTGAATTGTATACTGAAGATACCTCTAGTCTTCCTGGAACCCCACGGTGATCCCAGAAGACCCAAAACTCTACACGGGACCCTAAACCCCTAACTAAACCCCAAACCGTAACTAGTATTTTCTAGGCCCCCGAAACGCTGCTGAAGATGACCAGGACCTCGAGGGTCGTGTGGCGGCGTTGGAGGGGCAGCTGAAAATGACCCAGGACCTGCAGGGTCGCGTGGCGGCGTTGGAGGGGCAGCTGAAGATGGACCTCCAGGGTCGCGTGGCGGCCTTGGAGGGGCAGCTGAAAATGACCCTTTTGCAGGGTCGCGTGGCGGCGTTGGAGGGGCAGCTGAAGATGGACCTCAAGGGTCGCGTGGCGGCCTTGGAGGGGCAGCTGAAGATGACCCAGGACTTGCAGGGTCCTGTGGCGGCCTTGGAGGGGCAGCACGGCTTCGAATTAAACTCATCCACGCAACAGGACTGGGCTCCTTCTAAGGAACTTACTTCATGGCCCTATAGTCAACAACAGGTTATCCTCATAATGGAAGCTTAATCGTAACCTCCTGAACAAAAACCAGAGGAATGCTGCAGTGTCTCTGACTCCGACAAGCACAAGGTTAAAGTCTCGTATTCCTGGTGGTGGTGGTGGTGGTGGTGGTGGTGGTGGTGGTGGTGGTGGTTGTGTTAGTGGTGCTCGTCGTCGTTGCCGTCGTCGTCGCGCCGTCCGGGCGGTGGTGCTGGTGATGCTGGTGGTCGTCGTAGCAGAAGGTAGCAGCAAGAGCAAGATGAGCAGGAGTAGCAGCAGCAGTAAGTAGCAGTAAGTATGGTCGTAGCCGCAGTCGTGTTTGTCGTCGTCGTCGTCGTCGTCGTCGTCGTCGTCGTCGTCGTCGTAGTAGTTGTTGTTGTTGTTGTTGTTGTTGTTGTTGTTGATGTTGTTGTTGTTGTTGTTGTTGTTGTTGTTGTTGTTGTTGTTGTTGTTGTTGTTGTTGTATAGATAGTATTCAGTAGTTGGTCGTTAGTCATTAGTAGCCAGTAGTTGGTAGTTTGCAGTCGGCAGCTGTTAGCTGGTAGCTAGTCGCTGTTAGTTGATGGTTGGTAGCTGGTGGCAGTTTCAATGGTAGTGGTGGTGGCAGTGGTAGTGGTATCACTGGTAGCACTAGTGGTTGCAGTAGCTAGTAGCCAGTAGCAGTGGCAGCGGCAGACTCAGTCGCAGTAGCAGTAGCATTAGTCGTGGTGGTGGTGGTGGTGGTGGTGGTGGTGGTGGTGGTGGTGGTGGTGGCGTGGTGGTGGTGGTGGTGGGGGGGCGGCGGCGGTGGCGGCGGTGGATGGTGAATGGTGAATGGTGAATAAGACGACGAAGACGAAGATGAACATGAAGAAAGCTAGGTTGCTGAGAAAGACTGTGGTGATGACGAGCTTCGGTGATGCCGGTGGTGATAGTGGGGTGTCGGTCGGAGCAATGGTGGCGATAATGGCGACGATGGCAGTGGTGGTCGCGGTGGTCGCGCTCCACGGCCATCACCATCATCATCATCATCATCATCATCAGCATCATCTTTCTTCACACGCGGCAGAGAGTTCTGTCCAGCGACGCCTTTACAGCTCCCCCTTGGGAGTCGGCCGTTCGTGATGGCAGGCACGGATGCTACATGTGGGCAGCCAGTGATGTTAACTCATCATCATCCTTATCATTATCAGCGTCATCATCATCATCATCATCATCAGAGTCATCATTATCATCATCACCAACTACACGCCCATCACTAGAGCCATCAGTATTTCAGTATCACTGCGGCAACACCTTCCTGTCGTGCGCGGCCTATGCGCTTCCACAGGTGTGTCTGTGTGCGCATTTTCATGTGGAAAGAAACAACGAATGAAAGGTAGATGCAAAGGCTCAATGGATAGGTAGGCCAAACAAATACAGCAAGAAAATGACAGAAAGAGCATGACGTTTACCTGGCCATGTGTTTGTTGCACACTCTGGGCAGCAATTGACTGGTTGGCCGGTCGGCAGGCGAGTTGGTAACTTGGCTGGCTGGCGCGGCATAGCTGTCTTCCTGCAAGTCAATTCAAAAAATTAGTTTGCTGCTGTCTGCAAAGATACATGTACAAACCTTTTTCTGCCACAGACAGTACAACTTAACACCATGCAGGCACGGGTATGCGATACTCGTCGATCACCAAGTCTACTGATTGTATGAATAGGTGCATGTACCCGAGTTTGATGACGCGGCTCACTGGGACAGCTTTTGCTGGGAGCCCGGCGGCCTGCCGCAGCCTCATGATCAAGTCGAACCTGAGTGCTCAGGTGCTGTTGAGCCGAACCCCTCGAAAAGAGACCTTCGACGTGCCGACAACTGCTATAAGTATGGCACACGTGCGCGTAATTGTGGAGCACCGTCCCACCTTCGACGTAGGTGTCGAACTGCGTCCGGCCTTCAACAGAATCCGGCAATCAAGATGGCAAATCTGCCCTGAAATTTGGCGGAACGTGAACTTTGCGAGCCTGCCGTGTACATGGCAGTGTAAAAGTCCTGCTCTTGGTCAGAGAGCTTGTCCTTTCCTGAGACCAGTATGAAAGCTTCACAGCCGAGAACTGCAGCGTAGTTTGTTGACTGGGTTTGCAGGCGGATTCGAACAGTCAGCTGCGGCAGCCTCATATCCACGAACACACTTGCACTGACACAGCGGCACTCGCGATGCTGAGCAAAGTCTTGCACAGACAGCGGTGATGCTCATGATACCTGTGCTGCCTATGTGGCTTATGTCCAGAACGGAGGCAATTACACGACCACATGCGATTGGAAGCAAGCCTATGCTTGGGACTTCGTGGTGGGCACACAATCGCGATGGCTGTCGACAGGTTAAACGGAGGATGCCCTGACCGAACTGGTGCTGATGATGTCCATTAGCTTCAGGGCTCTGACCAAAAAAAGATGGGCGGGGCGTAGCGAGCTCAGGTTTTCGTCTAAAGCTCCGCTGAAGCCAACACCCACGAAAAGAGCGGCCAGATCGGCCACGAGATCTTAGCCTCGGACTGCACATCGGCCGCGCGCTCCACTTTCGTTCGGCGAAGAAGGATGCCTCTGCAAATCTCACGGACTTGAAACAAAGTCAAACCTCGAATCACCCGTCGGCACGCAGCATTCTCAAGTTGCCCATACAAACTTGCCAGCTCTGCGATCGAGGACCTCCGTTCTCAACTTCTCCATGGCCTTGGCAAGCGCTCGGAGCTCCTAGTCAAACTCCACAGACACTTCCAAGAGTAACTCTGAGCCGTGCGCCACCTTTCCGGCACCAAGGAAGCCGAACTTCTTGATAGGGTTGGAAACCTGAGAAACCAGGTTGAAGAAGTAACCCTGCTCGCCAGCGAGCTGGTGCGGCCTCGGTTGTGAAGTGGCTGCGATGCTGCATCTTGGTGTGTCCTGGCGAAGGGAGACCCAAACCAACAAACCGAAGGTGCAGCGAGAGCCGTCAACGCCGCGAGGCAGGCCGCACTTCTTGCACAGCGAGGTCTCAATGTCGAAGCGGTAGTGCAGCGAGCAACACTTGCAGCCTTTCCTTGTGCAGAAGTAGTGAGCCTCAACATCCAGGATCAATGACGAAAGTAGTTATGTGTAGCACCTCTTAGCCGTCAGCATATGGATAGAACTGGATGAATCTGATGATGGACCAGAACTCCCCGACTCGATTCTGGAGCGGCCTTGGTGAGAAATTCCCAAAAAAACAAGTTGGGGCCTTGAGGGCAGGATGCTCCTCAGCCTTCTTGGGCAGCCGGCGTGCCAGATAGGCACCAGCGTGACCCGCGCACCCGCAGCGCAAAGGCAGCCTCAGGGAGTCAAGCGATACAACTTTTGCGGATCACGGCACCTCTTTGCCTCCCGGAACACCCACGCAGCCTGCACTAGCTACCCTCTGTGATGGCAGTGCTCTGCCTGTGCCGTGCTGTTCGTCCGAGTCTTGATGCGATGTGCCTGCAGTCCAAGGCACTGACTCAAAAGCGGTGCAGCTTCAGATGCCTCGTCGAGGACAACGCGTCCCCAAACCGTTTTGTACAACGCCGACCTTCCAGAAGCATTGCGACACTCAGCCCCCCTAGCCCCGGCCCGTCACCTGGACAGATCGATGTCTGCAGCATCCTGCGATACAAAACGCCCGCATCCTGTCTGTTAAGATCATCCGACATGACATAATCGTCCTCATCATCCGTGTCAGCGGGAGGTGGTGGAGGGGGCGGAGGAATCGCCTCTGTGCTCGCCTCGAACTCTGCCGCCGCCTTGCCCTTCTTGGGCTTAGGCGACGAAGCAGATGCAGACCTTTGTTGGCTACGGGGCGGACGGTCTCCACCAGTGGGCAGCAACAGCAAATGTGCTCAGGTGCGGAGCCCAAAAGCCAAGCCATTCCTTTGCGCACCCTCTTCATGTAAGAGCTCTATGTCGCTGTCATCACCTGCGGTTGTTTTGCTTCCACAGGACACAATGCCACAATATAAGGTGATTAGTTTTTGCATATTACAACCATCTACAACCGAACACTGAAGCTCTTGCAGACAAGCCACTTTGCGTAAGCTCGATGACTTTAGTCGACCGCTTGCCGTTCAGGGTGGCACCCCATCCCACGCGCGATGCGTCCTTGCTGTATCTGGAAGCATCACAACTCATGCAGCTGAGCCTGCCAGAAGCCTGTTAAGCACTCGACGTCGCTGCCAGTCCCTGCGTTTCCGCTTCGATTCCCGTGTCTGGGCATCGACACCTTTGTCGTCCGACGGACGGCTGCACCATGCCACAACGTGCAGATGCTACGGCTACGGATTCATGCCACACCCATTCGGCAAGAAGTGCAGCGAAGGCACGGGCGCCGGAGTGCTGCTGGGGCTGGAGTTTCTGCACGTCGCATCTGCGTCTGCACCGGGCCCCTTACCGCGGCGCCGCTTGGCAGGGGTGGCCGGTGCCTCCATGCCACGTGTGGATGTTTCGTCTCGGGACAAAAGTCTCTTACTTTTGGGCCTCTGCCTGCGGAGAGCTTTCACCTGCGCTTGAGGCCAGGATTGGCATCTGTCTGACTTCCTCCTGAGCGCCTGCGCCACGCAGAGCTGCCTGGGCTTCATCCGGAAGCACGGACACAGGGAACGGCCTGTGAAACGGGCCGGTGGGTTTGGCATGTCAATGTCTCTTGCACAGCTGGAAGCGGCAGAACCTCAGGTCCTAGCATTGCACCTGAGCTCTTGGCTCTGCGACCTGGGCGCACCAGAAAGAATCAGGTGCAGTGTTACTGCGACAAGAAGAGGCAGGGACGCAACGCTTGCGTGGCCGCACTGCGGATGGCATTGAGCGGATTCAAGACGATGTTCGTCTCAGTCCCGCCGATCTTCATTTTCTTGACCGCCTCATCCTTTCCCATGCTACACAGATCGAGACAGGACCAAGGTATGACATGATCACCGACAGTCCTTGAAGTCGGCCTTCCGCTGCGACTTCATCTGCTTCTCGGTCCTCTGCGCGTCTGGTCCACAGAAGTACTTCTGGTGGTAGAAGAGCTTCTGCTTTTGAAAGAGCCGACCGCACCATTGGCACTGGACCTTCGTCCGATTCACCTGTTGACGATAGTCGCTCTCCAGCGTCTGGTAGGTGGTGAGAACGACAGTCCGCCGCAGGTACACCGTCTCGTCCATCAAATCATCCAGCACGCTCTTCTTTTCCAACCCATAATAAAGACGCACTTCCAGGCTACCTGACGGCACGCTGTAAAACTGCCCATCAACTAATTCGAACTGTCCCCAGTCCCTTCCTGGCGCTGTGAAGCGCAGGATCTCGTTGCGCCACTGAAGCATGGCCGCAGCAGGGCACACAACAAGCGTGGCACCCTTGATCTCACCTGGGGTGCATGGGGAGCCCGTCTGCTCACAACAACATGTGCACAGTGCCACCTGCCAGTATCAGCGCAATGGTTTGGAGCGTTTTGCCCATACCCATCTCCTGGGCTTCTGGATGCTTCTGCTTGAATTTGACACGGAATGAAAGCCGCAAGGTCGTTTCACGCCGTCCGAGTAGCATCGGCCAAGATCCCTCCACGAGTGGCTTCGTCAGCCTCGCGCTCCAGCATCCATCCTAGACCTCGAGACTTCAGACATGGCCGGATCATGGCCTCCCCAAACTGGGTGCGTTTCGATTTTGCCGGCCTTCAGACTGAAATGCCAGCATCGAGCGAGTGAGGGCTTTCGGGGCCGGATGCTGCGGCAACTTGCCTGGCATCCCAAAAGAAGGGGGCTCCCCCAAACTAAGGCCGGCTACCGCTCATGGAAAGCCGAGGGCCCGGCGCGGCGCCTGCTCTGCTGGCGGCGCTTCCGGCTGTGGCTCCTCGGAGTCGCAGGCTGAGGCGGATACCGAAGGCTGCAGAAACGAACAAGAAGACTCGGTGACATTTCGAACAACCTTTCAACCGCATGGCGACTTCCTTACACATCTTACACATGTTCAGTCTTTCTCTGGAACAGGGAGTAAGCGCTCACTCCTCTCTGCGCGCAGGCTCACGCTCTTTCGCCTGAGTTGCGACTTGAAGCAACACTAGCGACGCCATTCTTCGAGGCCAAGGTCCAGCAGTCTGGACCCACGTCCAGGGAGGGGTTGTGGTGCGTGGGCTTTCCGACCTGTACTGGTGACCCTCAACGAAGAAATGTTGATTAGGTCCCGGAGTTTACTGCGCAAGTCTCTCTCTGCCGCGCTTCTCTCTTTCTTCCCGCTTTCGCATGTTATCGCATTTTCGAAATAACGATGTGCTCCGATGCGGTAATGCAAAGATCACGCTGAAAAGGTCGCTCAAGCTTCCTTCAAGTTTGGGGCTTCGCTCGGAGTGTGAGAAAAGCTCATAACTAGCGAAGTGGCATCAGCATAAAATCCTGAATAAAGGAGATCTCAATCGTCGGATCCTAAGAAGAACCCCCCAAAAAAAGGACCCCCTTTTGCAAGAAACTACATCTCCTCCCTCGGCTTCATCAGCTCCGCGCGAAAGTCTTGGCGCCTCGGATCTCACAGCAGCATCCTGATCCTCTGGCTGCGAACACCTGAATCCTACCCGCCCTTTAGAACCTCCAGAGCCTCATTGACCTCTTCGTGATTCTAGACGTTTATGCTGCTTCAGTGGTCTTTGATGAGTGTTGTTCCGCCCCCCATGTGTTGTGTATTTACTGTATCTGTAACGAGTAGTTGGTGGCTCTTGTCGTCTCTACTAGTATGTATCTTTCGTCTTCATCTGTCAGAGTCTGTGATTTCGGCCGCTTCTTGTACTGTATTTTCTTGATATAGAACAAGTCCTTGACCCTGCAGTGCTAAACCCTGGCTCCTTGGACATCACACAGCTGTGCAAAGCCGAGGCAGCGGCATGTCGACAGGCATATCTGCATATCCAAGAATAGTCTTCGACATCTTTGTGTCCCCCATTTTGGCGTAAGCTACGGCCATGTCATCGTGCCGCGCGCATGCCATGTGGAACCAGTTGACGATGGCACCATATTCGCCTTGAGTTGAGCCGCGACTCTATCTTCTCTTGATTTTGCTGGGGTTCCCAAACCCTTCCTGCCTCGTTGGTCCTTGACCGGATAGCCAATTCTCAACGCGTTCTTCGGGATTTTGTCGCCACAGCGCTTGCAAGCGGCCATGCCTGTCTTTGACTTCTCCGCCTGTCACTCGAGTCATCTTTGTGTTAGTCCACGGGCGTGCACACGCGATGCTAAGCCTTCAATTTTTGAAGCATGGAAGAGTATGGAGCATGGCCTTGTGGGTGTAGCCGTAGAGGAGGTATGGGCGGCGCTTCTGGGGCACCTGGCCGACCCGGCCACGAGGCACCCACTCCTGTCCTTCGAAGCAGCACTTGCAATTTGAACGTGGTCTCTACCGTGTCTACTAGCTGCAGGTTTAAGCTGTGACTCTTACGCTCATGGCTGAAGGGCTCCTCCGGTGTCAAAGGCGCAGTTGCTCAACCGCTCGGGCAGCCGGTTCGCGCCACCAGCCAAGGCGACCAAGCCCTGCATTGCGTCGTCGGCCCCCAAACTTGCCTGGTTCGACCACACAGACCTCAGACCTGTTGGACCGTGCAAAGCAGGACAGGCCAAGACGCCGCAGTGGGTGCAGGGCCCGTCTTGGGATCCGTGGATGGCACCTCCGTCGCCGTTGCCGGCGAAACATCTTCGCGGGAGCCCACCACCGGTGGCTTCGCGCCTTGCTTTCACAATTACCCGAACTGCCCCTCCAAGGCATAGGAAGCTGAGGCACTCGTCCGGGATCCGCTGGCCGATTCCTCTCCTGACCGAGACTTTTGACCTCCGAGCAGACTTTTGGCGGAGTGCCCTTTGCCCCTGCCATGCCCAGAGCCTCTTCCGCCTCTTCCGCCTCTTCCTCTTCCTTTTCCTTTGCCGCCTTTACCACCTGTACCACCTTTGCTCTTGCCTTTCTTTGCCTCAGTGGACTTCGCCTGCACGCGCGGCGAAGCTTGGAAGCGACAAGAGTGCACCAGCCGCCTGGCCTGCTCGTCAGATTGCTGCGGTCTCGCCTGTGCCTCCAGGCGAGAAGCAGCATAGAGGATCATAGAGGTATGCAGCGAGCTGAAGCATCGCTTCTCTCGCAAGCCTGGCCTTCGGCGCACGCTCTCGCAGCACGCCCCTCTCCATGGCTATCTGCGCCTTCAGCCTCTCATCGGCCACGGCTGCCGCCTTCCGCTTGACCCTGCCATCTCGACCCTCGCCGTCAATGATGCCAGCGCGAAGGCTCTCCTTCAGAAAAGCCCCAGCTGCACACCCGCTGGAACTACCCTGAGCCGTCCTCCAGCTTGCGCTTGAAAGCCCGGACCTGACCCAGCTTGCCCGGGCTGCCCTGCGGCTTTGCCTGACGAGCACAATCTTCGCCGAAGCGGCGGGTTGGGAACAGGAACAAACTGCCCTTTGTGCACCATGGATCTGTTTTACGTGCGCCTGGCTGCCGGAGGCGACGTCGGCCCCTTCGTCGGCCCCTTCCGGGCCGTCCTGGACCTCTGCAGCCTCTTGGACCAGACTGTGCCCTGCAGACTCACCCATGGCACAGCCCTGTCTGCCAGGCCATCTTAGAGTCTGAGGAACAGGGGTCTCCAGCGGTGGGCCTGTGGCCGGCGCGAGGACCCCCTTGAGCCTTCTGAACAATGCCGGCAAGGAAGAGGCTCAGGATTCGCATGCAGCACATGCAGCACAACCGCACTTTGCCCTTCTTAGAAACCGTCTGCAAAGCAAAAGGCACTCTTGCTTTGAGGCGATCTCTTTCGCTGCGGCGGGCTTCGGTGATAAAGTCACTGCGGCGATCAACTCAGAGGAGGCAACGAATTGAATATATCAAATGGTCCCCCGAACTCCTGCCTTGACTTGAACAACTTGAAAGGGCTTGGCAATGCTACAACAATGGTACGAGTACCGCTCCACCACCAGGCTCAATTTCGATATTCCGCACACCTATGACCAAGCCAATTCCCCGCAGCTTCAGGAGCACAGTATGTCGAACCCGGCCGACGGTTGCAACGTGTCTTGAGCTCCTCCAGAGAAGGCTCTCCTGTTAGGACCTGCACTCAATGCAAACTACTACGGGGCGTCCGGCTCAATCGGCACATTCCCGGCATCTGAATCTTAAGCCTGCAATCATCGGCGGGAAACCGATCCTCAGATTCAGAGAAGAGCCTGTCGGGCTATACTTCTTTAATGTGGCGTGCTACGTGTCCTCATCCAGACCAGCAGTCCCAGGTCTGCCTCACGAAATATCGAAGACTGCAAGCTCACGCCGCTCATGCCAAGTGCCAGGTTCACGTGACGCTTTTCGACCTCAAAGCTCGGCACATCCGAAGCCCTTGCTCCAGCGTGCAAGAGTCTGTACAAGGGCAGCGCGGCTTGGCGTCGCATTCCCTCGGAGAGCCAATGCGCTTCCAAATGCACCTGCAAAGAGATTCAGCGACGCCGCGTGCGCGACATGAGTCTATTGCTCTCGCATTCACGATACTTACTATTAATGCACCACAACACACGCAGTGCACGTGTCTAAAACAATATGTACGCCAGGCACGCCACATGAAAATACATATGCATATGCACACATGTATATATGTGTATGTGTATATATATATACATAGATATATATTTATCTATTTATTTGTTTA